>PVIU01002569.1:0-134184 GCA_004026605.1 Ondatra zibethicus | reverse complement strand
CTCTGATGAAGGCAAGAGGTGATGTGGTAGGCCCTGTTGTCACCTTCATAGCTGACTTATGAGAGACATGAGCCAGAAACATCCAGTTAAGCTGACCTGCAGAAACTGAGTTAATAAATGTGTGTTGCTTTTTTCACCTAAGTTTTAGGTGGAATTTCCTATGCATCAATAGACATCCAACACCAGTCACGGTCACCACAAATATCATTACTTTCAAATTCATGTCATTTAATAGCACAAAAATCATCACTACCAACTGCAAAAGTCTTCTAGTCCCCAAAATATGCCAGGCTCCTTACACCGCAGGATGGCAGAGGTAGGACATTTATTCTGTCATCAGATGGGGACTGCAGTTGAGGAATCAGGACACTTTCCTAAACAGTGAGTGGTAAACGGAGAGAACCCACACTTGTTGTCTCTAGATTAGGATGTGTCTTAGTTAGGGTTTCTATTGCTGTGATGAAACACCATGACAAAAATGCAAGTGGAGGGGGTTAGGGGCGGGGGGGCTGGAGAGATGGCTCAGCAGTTAAAAGCCTTTTTCCAGAGGCTGAACTTCCAGAGGACCCAGGTTCAATTCCCAGCACACACATGGTGACACACAGCTGTCTAGTTCCAGTTTCTGGACTCTCCGTGGCGTGTGCACATGCAAAACTCATGAATTAACAAAAATAATAAATTTTTAAAAAGCAGGTTGGAGAGGAAAGGGTTTATTTGGCTTACACTTCCATATCACTGTTCATCAAAGGAAGTCAGGACTAGGAACTCAAGCAGGGCAGGAACCTGGAGGCAGGAGCTGACGCAGAGGCCATGGAGGGGTGCTGCTTACTGGCTTGCTCCCCATGGCTTCTTCAGCCTGTAAAGGATTCTATAGAACCTAGGACCACCAGCCCAGGAATGGTACTACCCACAATGGCCTGGGCCATCCCACATCGATGATTAATTAAGAAAAATGCCCTACAGGCTAGTCTATAACCCACTTTTATGGAGGCATTTTTTCTTTTTTCTTTTTTTTAAGATTTATTTATTTATTTATACAATGTTCTGCCTGTGTGTATGCCTGCATGTCAGAAGAGTGCGCCAGATCTCATTATGGATGGTTGTGAGCCACCATGTGGTTGCTGGGAACTGAACTCAGGACCTCTGGAAGAGCGACCAGTGCTCTTAACCTCTGAGCCATCTCATCTTCTTTCTTTCTTTCTTTCTTTCTTTCTTTCTTTCTTTCTTTCTTTCTTTCTTTCTTTCTTTCTTTCTGTCTGTTTTCAAGACATAATCTCTCTGTGCCACCTTGGCAGGTCTGGAGGTATTTTCTTAATTGAGGTTCCCTCCTCTCAGATGAATTTAGCTGGTGTTAAGCTGACATAAAACTAGCTAGGACAGGGTGGTAGGGAAGGCCTTGTGGAGGAGGAGCACCATAAGGACTTTCTGAAGGCTTTTACTCAGGCCTTACCTTAAAGGAGCAATGCAATCAGCAGGGGAGACAGGAAGGGAAGGCACTAGTGTGGGTGCTTCAGGTGAAACCTGGAATGAGAGGATCCAGCCAGAGGGGAAGGTCATGCAAGGGAGTCAGGAGAAATGAGACTGGAGCAGAACGCAGGCTGTGGAGAACCGCAGCACCTTATAAACTTGTGCACTGCTCTAGGCTTTCTGAAGTCCCCTGTGCTGTTCAGGAGAGCCAGCCTCGTTAATGGAGAGCTGGGGAACTGGGACAGGGAGTGAGCTGGTGTGTGGCTTAGTGGTGGAGCAGTTGCCTAGTATGCATGAGGGTTTGGGTTCAATCTCCAGCATGGGGTTGGGATGTAGGAGGCCAAAATCAACTCAGCTTTCCAACTCAGTCATGGGACAGGCATGTCTGGAGGCCTAGATGCTCAGTAGAGACAGTGTGGGGGACAGGATCGTGGTAGCCAGCCTTAGGTTCTTCCAGCTTAGTAGTAATGGACCCACGCAGTGTCAGCCTCTGTGCTGATTTTACCTCTTCTCAGGCAGTTGTGCAGTCCAGATATTGTATGAGCAACACTGAATGGAGCCTGCCTCACAGTAGCCTGATAAGAAATCCTGACCTTTGGGGCAGGAGAGATGGTTCAATGGTTAGGACCACTGGCTGCTTTTTTTAGAGACTCAGTTCCCAGCACCCACATAGCAGCCCACAACCATCTGTAACTCCAGTTCCAGTTAATCTGATGTCCTCTGCTGGCTATTTTGGGAATGCATACGTGTGGTGCATAGTAATACATGCAAGCAAAACATACACATAGCATATAAACAAATATATCTTCTTTTAAAATTTGAAGAAAAAGAAAGAAAGCAATCTTGATCCTGCCCCCTAGCCCCAGTACCTCCTCTGTCCCTTGGAGGGCTGGGTGGAAGTAGTCTCATTCCTTATGATAGCAGGATGACTCCAGAGGGTGCCTGCCCCTGTGGACATGAGGACTAGAAAGTAGATACAAGCAGCAGCTCCTCCTCAGACCGCTGCCCCGGGAAGATCTTTCAGGGTCTGTGGGAGGTGAGTTGATAGCTGCCCCTCTCCACATAGGACTGTTTGAGAGAGAAATGGCCAACTTATCCTTTTCTCAGAGAGACTAGGTCCCTACAAGGGACCAGACCAGAATCAGGGATCCTAGGGCCAATAGGGCCCTCTGGAGGCTTTGTGCCCAGGCCAGTCCCTAGCAGGAGCATGTCTGAATCCTCACAGTGTTGCCCCATTTCATAGCCCCTAGTTACTTCCACCTGAGTTCACTGAGCTTTTTATTTTCTTCAGCCCCATTTTACAGGTGAACAAATGAAAGCTGAGGATAAGGACTGAAGCAGCAGGCAGCCTGTCTGACCCCAGGCCTCTGGGTGTCATCTACTCACATAGTCCACAGCTTAAGAGTCTGAATGACTGTCCCAGGCTGAGACATAACCAGAGGTTGGAATCCCAGCCTCCTCTCCGGGCCCCAGAGCAGTGTTCTTTCTGCTTCATCACACTGTGCTGGGTAGAAAACCTGCTTTGGGGAAACCAGTTTGGCTGAGGAGAAGGAGAAAGGAGGGGTGGGCAGGAGGAGGGAGCTGGAACCCTGCGGGTAACTGCAGAGAACAGGGTCGATAAGGAAATGGGAGGATTGGGACACCAGGGTCCCCAGTTGGCTGGGGATGGAACCAGCCCTTCACACTGTCATACCCAGGCCTGAGGCTGCAGGCTGCCAGTGTTCTTCTATCAAGACCCCTGGAGAGCCTGAAATCAAATATTCCTCCTCCCTGGCTCAGACAGCCTTATTGCCATTGACAGCAAATGTATTGCTCTAATCTTTTCTCATTTTGCCAGGATGGGCTCCATTCTGACCCCTCCCCCCAGTCTTTAAGGCTTCAAGGAGGTGGGAGGGAGGGAGGAGTAGAAGTAAAGGTGGAAGGGACAGGCAGGACTAGGCTGTCAATGGAGTAGCTGCAGTGACCCCAGACTTGTCATGACCCGCTCTCTAGGGTGCTGAAAGCTCCTAGACACATGGAGGCACCTAGGGAAAGTCAGTCCCTCAACCCAAAGGTATCCCCATGGAAGCAGGGTGGGTAGTGAAGAAACAAGCTGTACATTGCAAGACAACAGACCTCTGCAGAGCGTGTGCGTGTGTGCCTGCCTATCTGTGTGTCTGTGTCTGTCTGTCTGTCTATGTCTACATGAGAGTATGTGTTTAAGGGATGATCTGTCTGCCTGTCTGTCTCACTGTCCTCTATTGCCCAGAGAAGCCTGTCCAAATATGTGTATTGTTGCTCCTTTGTTTCTCCTTCTGGTCTTCTCTGCTGAGGCGTTCTGTAAGGGTAAGGTGTGGAGTGGGGAATGGGACCAATACACTTAAGAGCAGACAGCCTGGGGAATAAAGATGGTATCTGAAGCCCAGATACCGTCTGGGATAGAGAGGGTTAAGAGGGAGCTGGGCTGGGTGTGGTAGTGCACACCTTTAATTCTAGCACCTGGGAGGCAGAGACAGGTGGACCTCTTTAAGTTCAAGGCCAGTGAATTCCAGGCCAGTCAGGGCTACACAGAGAAACCCTGTCTCAAGGAAAACGAGGCACATATGTGCGTGCATGGGATTGTGGGAAGAAATTTGTAGCCCAGAGGCAGAAGTGGGGTACTGGTGATGTATGAGGCAGGAAGAGCAGGTGAGCAAGATGTGGTCGTAGATGTGATGTGGTCACAACTCCAGAGCAGAGGGAGGGAAGTCAAGTCAGTCACATGTGCTGGCTGGAAAAGCTGGAGGGGGGTGACTGGGAACTGGAGGTCTAGGCTTCTTATTTGTTCTGCTAAAATTTATCCCGAGCTTGTGTGCACACATGCACATTGGTCCCTCCCAGCACAGTGAAGAGTCCTGTCCATCTCTTCATGAATCTTTAGGTTGGGCTGGAATGTTTTCTGTGTCCTGTTAGTTTACTGGTGGAATGGGGCCTTAAATCTGTAGTGTGGGTGTGTATACACATATACACACCAAATTCTCTCATGAAGTCCCCGGCCCTTCCAGAAGCAACCTTTGATGCAAATGGCTGAGTTGGATCAGAACCTGCAGGGTCGGCAGAAGAGGGAGTGTAGTGGAGACCTGGCTCTACGCTGCTGCCTCCTACTGCCAGGCAAGTATGTTGTCGACTTTGAGAAAGGCTTCCCTGTCTTATTACACAGCTTTCTATCCTTCCTTCCTTCTTTTCTCTTCTCTCCACACCCCTGACCCCATGGTTTCTTTGTTATATAGCCCAGGCTGTCCTGGAACTAGCTCTTGTAGACCAGGCTGGCCTCGAACTCACAGAGATCTGCCTGCCTCTGCCTTCTGAGTGCTGGGATTAAAGGCTACCAAGCCATGCTTCTTAGTTCTTTCTTGTCTGAGGATGGCTGTGGTGAAATTTGGGAAACTCTACTTCTGGGTTTCTGAAGTCTAATTGAAGGAAGACAGGGATAAAAGTAATAAAAATAGCTTGACTGAGACTGTAGTTCATTTGGTAGAATGTTTCTTAGCAAGAGGCCCCTAGGGTTAGTGCCCGGCAAGGCCTAAGATGGGATGTTCAAAATCATTCTTGGCTGCCTGTGAGCTCAAGGCCAACCTGGGCTACATGAAACTGTCAAAAACAACAACAGAAAAGAAACAAAACCAACTAATATTCTTGGAGCACAGCGTGTGTCTAGCTCTGAGATGAGTTTTGTAAACAGTTTGATTTAATCCCCCAGACAGCCTTTACCTTTTAATACTACCATTACACCCATTTAATACTCAGGCAAGTGAAGAAACAGAGCCCCAGGAACTATAGCTAACTAGTTCGAACTGGTATTAAGGTCTCTCATGTCCTCTGTGAAAATCGTTTACAGTCTTGTCCCCAAACTTCGAGGGGCCTTGCATTCCAGTCACACTGCCTGGATTCTCTATTTTCTCTTGATGTGTCTGCCTGCTTCACATTCCATCCTTTGGGTTGGGTTCTTCTCTCGTTCTTTGGACTTCAGCCCCAGCTCATCAGCCCACCTGTCCAAAACAGTACCCAGCCTGGTGCTGTCTGAGACCAGGCCCTGCCCCTGCTGCCTCTGTAAGTGCATCACGCATAGCCTTCTCCAGGCAGTGTGTGTGTGTGTGTGTGTGTGTGTGTGTGTGAGAGAGAGAGAGAGAGGGGGGGGGGTCTGGAAAGACACCAGGAACAAAGGAGAAGGAACTGAAAGGCACAAGCCCGATTTGGCGGGCGATGTGAAAAGACAAACCCGCACTGACCAGCGACTCCGGTGACAGCACCTCTGTCCTGACCTCGGGCTCCTGGCTTGCAGGGGTTCGGGCAAGGAGGGATGGGGCTGCCAAGCAAAGGCCCTCGGTCTCCAGCTCCAACCGGAAGGACTTGCCCAATGACTGTGCTTTTCCTCACACAGAAGCCCTTTCACAGACTTAACCACTCTCCACCCGCATCCCAACACTCGGAACCACTGCGGTCTCCAAAAGCCGGAGACGGAAGAACCAGATTAAAAGCCTGCGCCTTCAATAAGCGGCAGAGCCAGGATCGAAATCCATAGACCTGGAGCCTTTGCTTTTCCAGGTTCAAGTGCGCCCAGCATGTTCCCTATGCAGAAAACTAAGTGGAGTGAAAGGATTTTTTCCCCCATGATATTTATTGAGCTCTACGTTTTTCTTTGCTCCCCTCCCTGCCTCTCCCCTCCCTCCTTCAACCCTCCCCCAAGGTCCCCATGCTCCCAATTTATTCAGGAGATCTTGTCTTTTTATACTTTTCTACTTCCCATGTAGATTAGATCTATGTAAGTCTCTCTTAGTGTCTGTATTGTTGTCTAAATTCTCTGGGATTGTGGTTTGTAAGCTGGTTTTCTTTGCCTTATGTTTAAAAACCACCTATGAGTGAGTACATGTGATAATTGTCTTTCTGTGTCTGGGTTACCTCACTCAAATTAATGCTTTCTAGTTCCATCCATTTTCCTGCAAAATTCAGGCTGTTGTTATTTTTTTCTGCTGTGTAGTACTCCATTGTGTAAATGTACCACATTTTTTTTTTATCCATTCTTCAATCGAGGGGCATTTAGGTTGTTTCCAGGTTCTGGCTATGACAAACAAAGCTGCTATGAACATAGTTGAGCACATGTCCTTGTGGCACGATTGAGCATCTTTTGGATATATACCCAAAAGTGGTATCACTGGGTCTTGAGGGAGGTTGTTTCCTAATTTTCTGAGAAATTGCCACACTGACATCCATAGGGGTTGTACCAGCTTGCATTCCCACCAGCAATGCAGAAGTGTTCCCTTTTCCCCACAACCTCTCCAGCATAAGTTGTCATCGGTGTTTTTGATCTTGGCCATTCTTACAGGTGTAAGATGGAATCTCAGAGTTGTTTTGATTTGCATTTCTCTGATGACTAAGGATGTTGAACATTTCCTTAAGTGTCTTTCAGCCATTTTAGATTCCTCTCTTGAGAGTTCTCTGTTTAGGTCTGTACTCCATTTTTTTAAATTGGATTATGTGTTCTTTTGGTGTCCAATTTCTTGAGTTCCTTGTATATTTTGGAGATCAGACCTCTGTCTGATGTGGGGTTAGTAAAGATCTTTTCCCATTCTGTAGGCTGTCGTTTTATCTTGTTGACCGTGTCCTTTGCTTTACAGAAGCTTTTCAGTTTCAGGAGGTCCCATTTATTAATTGTTTCTCTCAGTGTCTGTGCTGCTGGGGTTCTGTTTAGGAAGTGGTTCCCTGTGCCAATGCATTCAAATGTACTTCCCACTTTCTCTTCTATAAGGTTCAGTGTGGCTGGCTTTATGTTGAAGTCTTTGAGTGAAAGGATTTTAACACCCCGTCCCTCCACGCCATACCTGTACACACACACACACACACACACACACACACAGCATTTTTTTTTCCTCACCAGGCTGGTGCAGCAGACAAAGGGGGTTGAGTAGGATGGTGCTTGTAGATTGGGTGATGGAGTGGGATACTGCTGCCATCTTGGTTGAGCTCAACTCACTTGCTCGTAAATGAATGTTTCTTGGGGCTGCCTACAATGGGAAATGTAGTGGTAAATCAAAGGCATTCTCCTGCTGTCCTCCTGAAGCTGACGGCCCAGCAAGCAAGGCAAGGGGCTTTTACTGAGAACTTACTTCGAACTGGGATACGTGCTAAGCATTACAAGGACATGTGAGTTATTCCTCTAAATTACCCAATGAGACAGACATTATTTCTGCTTATAGACGACTGAGGCAAAGCACAGTTAGCAAGCGGAAGGCCGTACAGAAGTAACCGTACAAAGATGTGTTGATTCATGCGGGGCAGGGCAGCAGTGCTTAGAGTAAAAACAGACGCAGGCGATATAGATGTCTCTGAAGAAAACAGTTAAAGTTCACGCTGTCCAGAGAAGATGGAAGTTAGATGAAGGGGGGACGGGACAGAAAGAGTGTTGAGGCAGATGGAACAGCAAGAGCAAAGCTCTGAATGCTAGAGTTTACTTTACTAGTTCGCTAGTACTTGGTGAACTTTGAGACCTGTAAATAGAAGTGTGTTAGGAAGGGTGGCTGGAGAGCATGGAAGTCCATGTTAGGCGAGCCCTGTTCAGGACTTTGGTCTTTAATGGGAAAGAGAGGTGAAATAAAGTCATTAATGGTTTTACATAAGGAAGAGTTGTGGTTAGATCTGCTCTGTTTGTTTTAGGCTGGCCTGGAGCTAAGTAGCCAAGGCTGGCTTTGATCTCTCATTCTCCACTTCTCAAGTGTTGGAATTACGGGTGTGTGTCACCACACCCATGCAGAACTGCCTTTTCTTTTTTTTTTTTTGGGTTTTTTTTTTTTTTTTCCGAGATAGGGTTTCTCTGTAGCTTTGGAGCCTGTCCTGGAACTAGCTCTTGTAGACCAGGCTGGCCTCGAACTCACAGAGATCCTCCTGCCTCTGCCTCCCGAGTGCTGGGATTAAAGGCGTGCGCCACCACAGTCCGGCAGAACTGCCTTTTTAAATATCACCATTGTAAAGAGCTCAAGGAGGGGAACAGCTTTCTTGGGGGTCAGACTACTTAAGCGGACCAGACTGGTTACAGTAGACAAGTCAGACGTGGCCTGGTCTGGAGCCCAGTAGACCAGGCTGACCTTGAATTTACAGAGCTCCTCCAGTCTCTCCTGAGTGCTGGGATTAAAGGCGTGCACCATCACAGTACCTGGCTCACTGTTTCTAGTATGCTCTATCTAACCAGTATTTTGTCAGGTTGCTAGTATCCAGAAGGAACTCCAAGACAGATAAATAACAAAAGAAGAATAGAAAGATTGAGAGTACATTAACAGGTTAAGGATGAAGAGTTTGCTGGTACTCGGTTGTAGTGTAAAGTGCCTTTCTGATGTAGGGTTCATATCTTTGAAAGTTCTAAAGCTTTGTACCAGCATAATGCCAGATTTTAAGTGCATTTATTAAAAGGGATTAGAACACTTCATTTTGTATTTCTGTTTGTTTCTTGGAGCTGTCTCCCTCATTCATGGCTACTGGAAAGCTGAGACCGCATGATCTGTGTTTCTCTAATTCCAGCAGAGTGCTAACTACGAAGCTGGCATATTTACTGTGCATCAAATAAAACTGAATGAATGCGTGAATGAATGAAGGGATAATTATAGCTCAGAAAATATGGTTAAAATGATTGCTACTCTGTCTCCTTCTGGAATTCTTCCTATTCTACAGTGAGACCCTAAACTATTCAGTTATTAGTTTCCAAGAGCCCTATTTGCCTGCCCCGGGGAAACAAGGAAGCAAGAATAATATGCAATTAGTCAACAGGTCATTAGAATAATTGCAGGAAAGGGAGCCGGAGCCGGGGGCGGGGAACCTACACGGACCACAAAACACCCTCTACTCCCGCAAAACACCCCACAATGCCCCCACCCGAACTTAGTGCCCTTAGCCAAAGTGGCCTCTTTCGGCGGCTCCCTAACGTAATGCGCATGCTCATCTCCATTTTTTTTTGCGCCCGCCCCCTAGCCCTGACGCATGCGTTGTCGTGAGGATGATGTTCTCTGATTGGCTGGTGCGCGATTTTGAACCGGATCTGGCGGCGCGGTTCCACACTGCCGTTAGTGAGGCGCGCCGCGAGCGGACGGCAGCCCTTCTGGGGCGCGGCGGCCGGAGAGTGAGCGCCTCGGGCCGGTCGGGCTTGCGGGTGCGCGGGACCGGGAGCCTCGGTAAGCCGGTCCGAGGCCACGAGCGGGCGGCCGGGAGGGGGGCTGCTCTGGGCGTTGCGTCTTGGGCCAAGTCAGGGGCGTCCTTTTGAGGCGTGGCCGGAGGGGTGTGGTTCCCCTGAGGTGGTCTTCGCTTCCTGCCTGGCCTGGGAGCGGCTGGGATGGAGCTCCCTGTTACCCCTTCGGAGGAACAGGCTTTTCCGAGGGGGAAAGCACTGGTGTTTGCGGGGCCTAGGCGGCCCAGAGTTGTCTCCCACAAGATTAATTAGAGCACCCCTAGTTGTGAAGAATTGGAATGTTGCAAATTCGGAACCTTGACTGTCTCCGGTTATCTTTAGGTCCCTTTAATAAGAATTCATTGTCCTGTTCTCACTGACTACCGTCCTGAAGCACGTTTCTGATGCTGCCGGATAACAGCTTAGTCACCGCTTCCACCGACAGAAAAGCTAAGGCTGCTATCCAGTAGCATCCCAGTAGTGTGTAGGAGGGTTAGTGGAATCACCATTTTTCTTCTAAAGTTATATCACACCTAAGTTAACTGTACCCTGTGTGAGTATGTGTGACGGTGTCCTATGTAGCCCAGGCTGGCCTTTTGTAGCCAAGGATACCTTTGCACTTCTGATCCTCCTACCTCTGGAGTGCTGGGATAACAGGCCTTACAGGATAATTTGGAGGTCTCTAGTGTGGTCCACCATTCCATTATTTGCTGTGCTGAGGACAGACGCTAGGGGCTCATGCATCCTAGGCAGGCATGGTATCAGCTAAAGGCCAGCACAACTGCACACTTCTTCAAGTTCAAGATTGTCTTCTACTTAAGTCTTTAACAAAAATGTGTTGATTGATGAAGCTGGTGTGCACGTCAATCTGTGGGTTGCTGTAAAGAAAGGGAATCTGCTGTATTAGATTTCAAGTGCTGCTGAGTGATAATCTTAGCTTTTGGGGTGGAGAAAGGTGGTAGACTTTTTTTTTTTTCTTCTGTGTAGCCCTGGCTGCCCTGGAACTATCAGTAGGCCAGGCTGGCTTCAAACTCAGAGATCTGCCTGCCTCTTCTTCCTGAGTGCTAGGATTAAAGACATAGGCCATCATCACCATGTCCGGTTCAAAGGTAGTAGACTTTTCATTCATGCTGAAATTTCATCTGATGTCACAAGAAGGTGGCTGGTGAATTAGTGGAGCTAAATATCACCTGAGATAATTTGGCTCCGGATCTGAGACGGTCTGTGTAATGCTCCACAAATACAGGAGTTCTAATCAGCCTTATAGAATCCTTAACATTGGCTTTTCTTTCCTTTGGGAAAACATTTTGGCAATATTTATCAAGAGCCATTTAAGACTTTTATACTATGATACATTAATTAAAGGCTGTTGCAAAGACTCTCCTTAAAGACCTGGTCATGAGGAGCTTCACTCATTCTGTGACTGTCAAGTCACCTTCCAAGCATCAGGCTGTGTTCTAGACACCAGTGGCTCTGCAGCAAACAGACAGTAAAGTAAGCAAATATATTAGATGGAGACAAATGCTTTGGAGCAAAATAAAGCTGCCATTTCCAAAAAGTTACAACTTTTTTTTTTTTTTTGGTTTTTCGAGACAGGGTTTCTCTGTGGCTTTGGAGCCTGTCCTGGAACTAGCTCTGTAGACCAGGCTGGTCTCGAACTCACAGAGATCCGCCTGCCTTTGCCTCCTGTGTGCTGGGATTAAAGGCATGAGCCACCACTGCCCGGGTGAAAAGTTGCAATTTTAAATAGGGTAGTTAGCAGAGACTTCACTGAGAAATAAGTGCAGATTCCTGGGTGTGTGGGGGGAGGGGAGGGCAGAGGTGGAGGGACAGACAGGACAGTGCCATGCTAGAGACTGCAGGCAGAGGGTAATTGAAACGCTATTTATTTTTAAAGATTTATTTATTTATTATGTATACAGTGTTCTGCCTACATATGTCCTATAGACCAGTAGAGGGCACCAGATCTCATTACAGATGGTTGTGAGCCACCATGTGGTTGCTGGGAATTGAACTCAGGACCTCTGGAAGAGCAGTCAGTGCTCTTAACCTCTGAGCCATCTCTCCAGCCCTGAAAAGCTATTTATAATTATCTAAATCCAAAGGGAATGAAAAAAGATAGTAGCTTATCAACTCATTTATTTAGTTGTTTTTTTTTTTTTTTGAGACAGGGTTTCTTGGTGTAGACTTGGTTGTTCTGGAACTTGCTCTGTGGACCAGGCTGACCTTGAACTCACACAGATCCACCTACCTCTGCCTCCGGAGTGCTGGGATTATAGGCGTGTGCCACCACTGCCCGGCACCCATCAACTCTTTAGTGCTTAATTGAAACAAAGTGCTGGCAATCAAGTCATGAAATTGTATGTGCCTTGCAGTGTAGCTCTGGTGGACAAAGGGTGTAGACTGGATGGCGAGGGTTTTTTTCACTGTTTAAAAGGTGTCATTCCCCAACGTATATTACCGCTGTGATACTGTTCCTATGTCGGCGTCACAGATGATGAAGGTGATTGAGATCATTAGGAAAAGGCTTTGGGGATTAGTGAGACTCTAGGCATGAAGACCCAGAAGATCTAGCAGGACACAGAATGCCCGTGTGCTGAACTTAAAACATCACAATTCAGTTTTCCTTTCCCTCAGTTTAGTCTTCACTCATGTTGAGCCCAAGGCATTCTGTTTACTTTTTCTATAGTTGATTTGCTTATAGGAACAGCTGGTCTCATGGTAGTAGCTCTTCTGCCAGTTGGATGGAGCCTTTGATATGGAGCAGAAGCTGGGCATTTAGGGAAATGAATTGTTCTCAAGTGCTGTTGAATGAACACATCCTAGTGTTGAGCTTGTCTTTGGGAGTGCTTTTCCTTGGCAGCAGGAACCCTTGGGGAATCTCTAGAACAGCAGTGTGTATGTATATTAATGTTTTTGATTAAAACACTTTGTTGAAGCCGGGCGGTGGTGGTGCACACCTTTAATCCCAGCTCTCGGGAGGCAGAGGCAGGCGGATCTCTGTGAGATCGAGGCCAACCTGGCTACAAGAGCTAGTTCCAGGATAGGCTCCAAAACCCTTTCTTTAAAAACAACAAACAACAACAACAACAAAACACTTTGTTGAAAAGAAAAAAAACCCAAGCAATCTGCCATTGCTTTGTTTTATACTATATAATACCCTTGATGCATCTAAAATCTTGATATATAGTTTTCTTAATAATGTTTGTAGGATGGGTATAGATGCTTTTCCCAGGATACCTTGCAGAAAGACCTATAATGGTCTGTTGTTCTGAAGGACTGTCTGTCTCTTCACTGGGTGATTGAAATTAAATTGGGGCCTCAAAGCAATAACATCAAGCTGAGACTCTTTTCTCCTGGTATTGCCAAATTGCTCCCTTAGGGATATGCACAGATCGGGACTGTAACACAGTGACTCTCTACCTCAGGGCTCCCCATCAATAACAGCTGAGATTCTGGGCACCTTTTTGTTTAAAGTGCTATGTAAACTGGTTTCCTCGCTCCACACACGGGCTGTTGCCGCATTCTCAAAAGGCAGTAGACTCTGCTGTGGAAAGTGACAGCTGCTTTACAGCTGAGAGCCGCTCTCTACAACACGACCGTTGTGTCCCTTCACATTAGTGCGTCTCCTAGCCCTGAAGCTAAATAATAAACAGGAGGACGGAAGTGTGGCCCAGCAGGAAAATTAAAACCATTCTCAGTCGACACTGAGAAGGACAAGGAGGCCTTACCTCTCCAAGTTACAATTGACTGAGGTATTGAGAGCTAGTACTGATGCAGAGGGATAATTTCGTCACCTATAAATAATCCCTGAGAGTCACGTCTGTAGAATGTTAGAATATAAGGCCCCTCAGCATATAAAGAGGAATATATTTTGCTAGAACCAGATTTTATTTCTCTTAAGCAAACCTGTATTATGTGGGGAAGAATGAACTTTCTTCAGAACTAAGAGCCTCATTGAGAACAGCTTGTTTGACCCCGTCAGAAGTTTGTTGTCTTTTTCGGTCTGGATTCTAGCTGATGTTGTGTTGACATATGAGTCTGCTTTGTGTGACTGTCAGGATTCGCAGGTGTCTGAGAAGATCTTTGGCGTATATGGTTGATGCTTTTCTGACACTTCAGTGTGTTAGGGTGGAAAGAAAATAGACTTTGGACTCAACACCTGCTTTTCATTGTGCACTCAGTATTTAGTCACTTCATGGTTCTGAGTCTAAGTTGTCTATAAAATGGCAGCTTAGTTAATTAGATTCATAGGAAGGAAAAAATGTGAAATGTCAAGTTTAGTACTCAATTCACAGCAAAGGCATATATTACATATTATATAGCACTATTTTAAAACATAGTCTATGCTTCTGAATTTTGTGGTGCCTCATATGGAGACAGTCTAGACGACTTAAGGGGAATCACTCTTTCAGGACCTAATTAACAGCCGTCAGACCCCAAACAAAACAGAGTACACTTCCTATTTCCATAAGAGTACACTTCCTATTTCCATAAGAGTACACTTCCTATTTCCATAAGAGTACACTTCCTATTTCCATAAGAGTACACTTCCTATTTCCATAAGCCGTATTTGTTTTTTGGAGCTAGTGCTGTGTAGCCATGGCTGTCTTGGAACTCATTCTGTAGACCAGGCTGGCCTCGAACTCCTGCCTGCCTCTGCTTCCTGAGTGCTGGGGTTAAAGGTGTGTGCCACCAACACCCGGGGTTGCATTAGGATTTTAAATCACGCCCGGAGTTGCATTAGGATTTTAAATCACTATCTCCTAGTATACCTTGAGAACAGCTGAGACTTTGCATGCACACCAGCTACAATGTCTTGTAGAGTTTGGTTTTTGGAATCGGGCTTGTTCTCAGGAGACTGTCTCTTTCTTCAGCTAGGCAAAGTGGCTCATGTCTTATAATATCACCACTTGGGTGGACTGATGTATGATTGCTGTAGGTTCAAAACCAGCTTGGGCAGTCTTTTTTTTTTTTTGGTTTTTCGAGACAGGGTTTCTCTGTGGCTTTGGAGCCTGTCCTAGAACTAGCTCTTGTAGACCAGGCTGGCCTCAAACTCACAGAGACCCGCCTGCCTCTGCCTCCCTAGTACTGGGATTAAAGGCATGCACCACCACCGCCCGGCTTTGGGCAGTCTTTAATAGCCCTTCCCTCAAAACAAAACACCACAACCACTGCCAACCAGCTTCTAACTGTGCTCCTTGGAGTACACAGGAACTAGAGTAATCATGAACTAAAGAAACTTGAGAAAGCGTGAGGATTCTTTTTTAAATCCTGCTGCTGTAACAAAGTACCTTAAACTGGATTGGGTAATCTATATTTATTTTGTGTGTGTGCACACAGGGACCACATCAGCCTTTAGTGATGTTCCTCAGGAGATGTCCATCTTGGATGTTTTGCTTTGTTCGTTTGAGATAGGGTCTTATATATATCCCAGGCTAGCCTTAACTCGGAGATCTGCCTGCCTCTGTCTCTCCCTCCCTAGTGCTGAGATTAATAAAATGAAAGGTGTGTGTCATCACGCCTTGCCCAGTGTCTTGGTTTTTGGACAGCGTTTCACTGAGACCTGGGGGTGAGCTCTGAGGATCCTGTTGCTTCTCCAGTGCTAAGATTCTAAGTGCACATCACCTGCTCATCTTAGAATTTCTCTTTTTATATCTTGTTGGGGGGGGTGCACATGTGCCACAGCACGTGTGTGTTTAACTTCATCATGTTTGTCTGTGGGATTGAACTGGGGTTGTTAAGCTTACACAGCAGGGTCCTTGTCCTCTGAGCCACCTTGGTGGCCTGCACGTAGGTTTTTACATGGTGCCGGGGACCAGACTCAGGTCCTCATGCGTGTGTAGCAAGCACTTTATGGATGGAGTTATCTCTTTACGCCTGAATAATCATTTATCTCTCAGGGTTTAGAAAGTCCAAGATGAAAGTGCCGTGGGATTGCTTGCTAAGGATTTCCTTTCTTTCCTTGATGATGTCTTTTTGTGACCTTGTGGCAGAAGAGCGATAGGGTCACCTACTTCCTTCAGGCCCTCCTGCATGAGGACACCAGTACCTTAACATTCTAGTCCTGCTGCATAGGGAATTCAGTTTCAACATCCAGTTTGGAGGGACACAACCAAATCATAGAGGGAGTCAGGTCAGGTCATATTGTCATTTAAGATAACATTTTTGGTGGTTGTGTTTTGAGACAAGGCCTTGCCGTATAGCCCCCTGGCCTAGAACGTGTGGCCATCCTGCCTTTATCTCTAGTGCTGAGCTTGCAACACAAAGCACCACGCCTGCTTAAAATGAGGTTTTTGCCTGGTGTGGTGGTGCACACCTTTAATTTCAGAGGCAGATCTCTGGGTTCCAGTTCAGGTCTCAAAAACAAGACTGCCCCCCACCCACCATTTTCAGTATCATAGTTGCTGCAGAATCTATTCTCCTGAACCCCTTAGAAGTTTTTATGTTCTGAATTGCAGGATATAGTTATGATGCTGAGATAGGAGAGATCAATATTCAGTGTTAGAGCTGCTGACTAGTGGCTCCGTTTTTACTGGGAGCCAGAGATCATCATTTGAATCCATCCCGTATGTTCTTCCCTGCTTCTGTTCTGCAGCACTGTGTGTGGGCCTCTCCATGACTCCATATCCTTCCTGCTGGCCGTAATGCCACTCTTAGTTCTCCTCTGGGGGAAGGTGTTTATAATAAGTCAGTTAGTCTGGTTGCTTAGCAGCTTGCCACAGTTAGTTGCTTGGAACCAGATACATTGTTGCCATTTGCATGGTTCCAGCCCTATTCAGGTTACACTGCAGACTTGGAACTGATAGAATTTTTTTTATAGCAGTTGTTTCATGACTACAAATGAGTATTTCTACACTGTTTAATAGAAAATACTTTTATGCTCATATATTCCTTTTTTGTGAGGTTTTGCTTGTTTGTTCTTTTTTCTATTGTTTTTTTTACTGTCATAGCTTGCGGTACAATCTTGCAAATATTTGCAAAATCACTAAAAACCCAAAATAGAGTTCTGAAGTTCTTATTTAGATGCATAGAGTAACTACCTGGACAGAGCATCAGGGGTGAGAGGAATGTGAGGATCCTCTGTTGTGTTTGTAAGAATATTTCATTTTCAGGTAAAAGTGACTATTTTCTTCTCTTGATAATTTTTGTCACATTTAGTAAATGGCTTTCCTGACGACTAAAGAACTTATTTTCCTAATCCATTCCTTGTTGAAGTCTATTTGGGGAACAGAGAGCTGTCTAGAAGGCTGGCCTGAGTTTTTAATGCTATATTAGCAGGTCTTTGGGAGGAAACACAAAGCCTGAAATTGTCTATACAGAGCACACTAACAAATGGCTTTTCCTTTGCCCTTGTCCCTGGGAAGGTGCTGCATTGTCTCTCTGGTGCAGAGTGGGATAACATAGTCCTTCGCCTGCACTCAGTATAAATTTATTCAACACAGTCCCTGCATGCATTCCAGCAGAGAACCCCACACTACAGAAATAATTCTTATGCTGCTGAGCTGACAGTTTCCCCACTTAATCACTGTGTGATGTCACCTGTGCCATTGGTGGGAAATGTGCTGACCATGTCCTGCCTTTTAAGAGATAGTTGTGACAGGATATTAGCTAAAAGTGAGGTCAAAATAAACAGTTCAAGTTACATTATAGGTTTTTAAAGTCTGAAAGATTATAAAGTAGCAAAAAAATGTTAAATTAGATTTAAAGAACCACATTTTGTTTGTGGTATTTATAGTCCACTGACATGCTCCTTCCTATTGAAAACAATTAGCACCAGGATCATTATAAGGAGTGAGGATTGGCATAGAAGTAAACAGGTGTATGTCGTCAGTGGTCCAATGGTTTTCTAGTTCATAAGTAAGCATTAAACATTGCAGCTTTGGTCTGGCACGTGCTTGTAATCCCAGCATTTGGAATGCTGAAACAGGAAGATTCTGATTTCAAGGCCAGCTTGAGCAACTAACTAGTAAGACCTCATCTCACAAAATAAACAGCAGCCGGAGGGAGAGAGGGAGAAGCAAAAAAATGAAACAAAACAAAAACACTAACTTTTTTAAAATACAGATTATGGTCACAAAATTGTTGGTTTAAGATTCTTGAAATGGGAGCAGGGTGGTGGTGGTACTCACCTTTAATCCCAGCACTTGGAAGGCAGAGGCAGGTGGATCTCTGTGAGTTCGAGGCCAGCCTGGTCTACAGAGCGAGTCCCATGACAGTTAGGGCTGTTACACAAAAAAACCCTATCTTGAAAAACAACAAAACAAATAAATAAATATTCTTGAAATGGTGGCTGCCAATAGGAGAGTCCAGGTATTGGTAACTGATGGATTTAGTAGATTGTTACTGAATTTTCTTTAAGGGGGAGAAGGCAGCTTCCTTAATGTATATTTGATTTCTTGGCAGAAGATGGATACTACAATGGTGAATTTGTGGACTCTGTTTGAGCAGCTTGTGCGCCGGTTGGAGATTATCAATGAAGGAAATGAAAGCAGTAAGTCATTCTGAGCTAGTCTCTGGAGGATGGGGGGGGGAGGACGGGTGAGATAAGAAGGAAACCCATCAGATTTCAGCATTTGGTTTGTATAATGCTGACTGAAATGGCTGAGATCTGAAAGTTGGTGTTCTTTCAGGTTCCCTAAGAAGACAGTGATGGCTACCACTGGCCAAAGGGTGCTGAGCACTCGTTTCAGAGGACCATTAAAATTTATTCTATGTAACTCACTTTTATTTTTTTTTAGTTTTTCGAGACAGGGTTTCTTTGTGTAACATTCCTGACTGTCCTGGAACTAGGTAGACCAGGCTGGCCTTAAACTCACTGAGATCCACCTGCCTCTGCCTTCTAAGTGCTAGGGTTAAAGGTGTGTACCACCACTGCCCAGCTATATTACTCTTTAAAAACAATCCTGTGTATGTGGGTACCCATAGATGCCAGGAGAGGGCACAGGAACTTCTGGAGCTGCAGTTACTGAGAGCTGTCAGCGTGGTGCTGGAAATGAGCACAGGCCTTCTTTACCAGTGAGCCATCCATCGTGGTTTTTAAGTGGACTTTACCCAACTAGCTAGTTCGCTTGCTTTCTTGCTTACCAAGGGTCTCTTTCCATAGAATAGTTGGTATTAATTACCAATTTCTTACTGATTCTATGAACTGGGAAAAATCTGGATTTCTGAGCATGTTGGTTTTTTGTTTTCCCTTTTTAAGAGGGTAGGTCTCGTGCTGTAGCCCAGACAGTTGAAGTCACAGCAATCCTCTTACCTCAGATTCCTGACTCCAAGCCAAAGCTGCCTCATGCAGACCTGCTCTTCATGCTTCCAGGCAAGCTGGCCTCCAGCTCCCCAACCCAGACTTGCCTAAAGTTCTATTCCTGCCTTAGCCTCCTGAATTCTGCTGGTCTTGGAACTTACTATGTACACCAGGCTGGCCTTGAATTTACAGAGATCTGCGGGACTCTGCCTCCCCAGTTCTGGGATTAAAGGTGTGCGCCACCACTACCCAGCTCTAAGATAACTTTTGTTGTTGTTGTTGTTTTTGTTTTTGTTTTTTTCGAGACAGGGTTTCTCTGTGGCTTTGGAGCCTGTCCTGGAACTAGCTCTTGTAGACCAGGCTGGTCTCGAACTCACAGAGATCTGACTGCCTCTGCCTCCCGAGTGCTGGAATTAAAGGTGTGCGCCACCACCACCTGGCGTCTAAGATAACTTTCATACTGCCCTATTTTCTAAAATTGGTCTGCTACTAACCTAACATAAGTTCCCTTATGATTCAATTTCTTTCCTTCCCCTCGCCTCCCAGACAGGGTTTCTGTGTGTAGCCCTGACTTTCCTGGAACCCACTCTGTAGACCAGGCTGGTCTTGAACTCAGAGATCCACTGGCCCCTGGCTTCGAAGTGCTGGGATTAAGATGCGTGCCACCACACCCAGCTGACTGGGTTCTTTTGAATGAATTGGTATACCAAGTTGGAAGTTCAGTCAGATTAAAATTGCTTGTATGTTGTACATTTCTGTACATGGTTTAAATTTGTATAGGAAAAAATGCCCTCTTTACCTAAAAATCTGCTGACTTTATGTGAATGTGGCTTAGTTTTATCTGTAAACAGAGTTTGACCAGCAGTAGCTATAGCTTGGAATCTTCCAGTATGTTGCTGGTGGAGAGTGATGCTTGTATATAGGTCGAAGTTAGCTCAGGAATTGAAGGCACTTGTGTGTATTATAGAGCGATCTTCACCAGCAGCAGGGGTTAAAAATGAATACTGCTGGGGTATCTTGCTTCATGCTGCTTGGGAGTGATTCTGTCATTGTAGATGTTTGAACAGAGTCCCCATTCTGCTTCCAGTGACTTTCCAAGAGCTTGTGTGATCATTTCTGCTTTTACACTAGAGTATTTACTTCCCCTCAAGGCATTGTTAAAAAGCAAAAGCAATTGGCTCTTTACTTTCTGATCAATATTTGTATAATTATTACTGAATGGAATTACAGGCCTTAGATATCTGTAATATTAATCTACTAGAGCATATTGTAGCAGTTGTACTGGAATTTTCTGTGTAACTCTGGTTCAGCAATGTGTGACTATAAAGGAGGCAGTTTTTTGTTTTATGTGACTGTCCTGGTGTGTGACGGCTGTCCCAAAGGTACCCCTCTTTGATTGCCTTCTGTTCAGGAGCTTTCAGCGTTTGTGACATCTGGAGCCAGGTGACTAATGAGTTATACTCCATAGCAGATGCCCTGGTTAAGCCAAAACTGTGTAGTCTATTGAATCAGGAATTCCTTCCCACTAAGTTCTTGTCCAAAGTGACAAAACAGGTTTGTTCCTGGTCATGTTCAGATATGTTTGACTATAGTCTAGCAAGACTTTCTATTTGGGATGAAGCTAACTATAGGCCTGTTTATTTGAGCAGTTGTAGTTTTGCTGCTTGGATTATTGAAGTTTTTACCTGTCCTCAGTTGAATTCATCCAGGTTGTGAAGGACTTCGAAGATTTCCGGAAGAAATGTCAAAGAACCAACCAGGAGCTGGAGAAATTCAAAGATCTGTTATTGAAAGCAGAGACCGGGCGGAGCGCTCTAGACGTTAAGCTGAAGCATGCGCGTAATCAAGTAGATGTAGAGATCAAACGGAGACAGCGAGCTGAGGCTGAGTGTGCAAAGCTGGTGTGTACGCCTTGAGTGCTAGACTGGTGATGGGCTTGGGAGACATCATTTGATAATGTTTCTCTTTATCAAATATACCCAGTTGCCCTCCACATAAACAACTGAAAATTGTTTGACATATTGCCTGTGATTGAAACTACAGCCTGTGACCTCTGTTTTTTCAGCTTGAAATTAATATCTTTTTCTCCTTTAGATTTGAAACTGTTTTTTACTAGACATATTTTAAATGAGAGGTATAACAAAATGGCCAAGAATGTAGTACAGTTGGTAAAATGCTTGCCTGACATGCACAAGGTCCTGGGCTCCAACACTCCAAATTTTTTTTTTTTTTTTTTTTAGAATTAAAATAAGGGAGAATAATAATGAAATTCTAGAATCCTTATCATTCACAATTTATTTACTATTCTGCAGGGGTGGGTGGGCATCTTTTGAGACAGGGTTCTACTGTACAAGTCCTGATGGGCTGAATCTCAAGGATGATCCTCCTGCCTCTGCTCTCTTGAATACTGGGTTTAGAGGTGTATGCCACCATGCCCATCCTATATTGTTTACTATAAATGCCTAGAATATTGTTCTTCTTTTATGAATTGGTGGCACTGGTTTGCTGTCATCGATACAGGAAAGGCAACTCTAATGGTTTATCACTGCTCTCTAACTCAGGATCAAGGGCTAGACATAGTGAGTTGAACAATGTGACTGGCATATGACATTATTCTTTTGATGTGGCAGGATGGGTCTGGTGCAAAGGAGAGCTTTAGTTGAGGGGACTAATCCATCTTAACGCAGTGTTAGATGCCTCAGTAAGCCTAAATTGTCTGTATTACAGTTTTGTATCTATTTTAATGTATTTAGTTCCATTATTTAGAAAAACATGTGACTGCTTTGATCTATAAAAGAGGCCAATAATTGTACTGATAAAAACAACACTTGAAGTATTTTTGCTATGTGAAATCTATTTTGGAACTCTTATTCTATATCACTATCCTTTTGGATTAGCAGTTTGATCTAAAAATCTCATAGCAGAGACCCCCTATTCTATATGGAGCTGATTTTACTCATCAGAAACCAGCCACAGCCTGGGCTTGATGTGAATTAATATTCTATTGTTGTCATGCCTTCCTGAAGGCCCATTTGCATAATGTTGTATTTTAATGTCGTTTGTCTGTCCCATAAATTTAAGGTGAAACTTTCTTCCCTGGCTAGTTATGATGTTTTACTCTGCTTTGGTCTGTAGGAACAACAGATTCAGCTGATTCGAGACATACTCATGTGTGACACATCTGGCAGCATCCAGCTAAGTGAGGAACAGAAATCCGCTCTAGCTTTTCTCAACCGAGGCCAAGCATCCAGTGGCAACTCCGGGAACAATAGGTGGGGAGCTGCATCTGTTATCTGATCACAAGCAGCACAGCTGTCAGAAGTCCTGTCATCTGACCCTTAAATGTACTGCTTCTGGGATGTGTGCTGAACAAAGCAGAAGAGCCTTAGGAGTAGGGCGGTGGGGGGAGCACAGAGCCCGCCCCCATTTGCTTTCATTATTATTTTAAACTTTCCTTAGGATGTTGTTTCACCAAGGGTGCAATTTTGATGTTGGTGTTAAATTGCACATCAATAACTAATCCTGTACATTGTGGAGAAAGCCGAGGTGAAAGTAGGAGTTCAGCAGTGCTCATAGTGTTTATTCTCCAGAGAGCTCTGCGACTGCTGGGAGACATAGTGTCGCTGAAATAGTTTCAGCCAGGCTTTGAATGTAATACTCCCAGTACAATAAGTAGGGAAAGACTTAGACTCTCAGGGTTATTGTTGGCTGTTTGGTCCATGAGAAATCTTGTTTGGTAAGATAGGGTCTTAGGGTATAGCCCTGGCTAGCCTTCATTTATTGTTTGTATAGAGACCTACCTTTCTCTTCCTCCTGAATGTTGGGTTAAAGCTGTGATGCTACTATGCCCAGCTCACATGGAATCTTTATAATTAAGATATGGGAACTTTTTTTTTTTAAAAAGTTTAAAAAAATTATGCGTGAGTGTGAGGTAAGCCATGTGTGCAGGGTGCACATGAAAACCAGAAAAAGAATAGTTATAATAATAGTTGGTCCTCTGGGATGAGAGCTATAAAAGACTGTAAGCCGCCTGATGTTTGTAGCGTGAGGTCTTAATCGCTGAGCCATCTCTCACCCCCGGCCCCTGTTTTTTGAGGCAGGGTCTTACATATCCCAGGCTGGCCTTGAATTCTTTAGCTTGTGCCTCTCAAGTGCTATAATAATTTCATGGACTACTGTATTCAGCTTAGACTTAATGTCTTAAAAAGTCAGTGCTGGGGGCTGGGGATGTAGCTCAGATAGTAGAGTACTTGCCTAGGATGGTTTAGTTCCCAATGCTTTGTAAACTGGACATGGATGTGCACATCTGTAATCCCAGTGTTTAGGAAGTAGGGGCAGGAGAGTCAGATGTTCAAGGTCATCTCCAGTTACGGGAAGTTCATGGGCAGCCTGGGCTAGAAGCCTTGTCGCAGACAAAAATATCAAACCAAAAGTCCAGTACTGGGTAATATTCACTTGTAGGAAATCTCAGACTCAATTGGAATCAAATTGAACCTCAGTCTGCTTCCTTGTAGTACACACTCAGCAGGAAAAACCCCATAGCCCTGGCTGTAACACTCACTTGCTGCTGAAGCCACTGTGCTGTTCTGCACTCGCAGTGCTCAATGGAGATCATGGAGAGCCCCTCACTGCAGCCATGGCTTCAGCTTGTGCTTGTTTGTAAACTCGCTCATGTTACCTGACCAGTGGGACTTTTCAGGGTATGGTGGCTTTTATGTTTTATGGTGTCTCTGTCTAACACTGTGTTATTGTTTTTAATCCAGACTATCAACCATTGATGAATCTGGTTCCATTTTATCAGATATCAGCTTTGACAAGACTGATGAATCACTGGTAATAAACATTTGATCTCTAGAGTTATCTGCTTTTGTTAACCTGTCCTGTAGGAGCGTCCCTGCTCCTATCCTTGGCCGTCCTTTTTGATTCTTTCATTGATGATTTGTTACAGATTCCGAACTGGCAATTTAAATTATAAACTTACACAAGCTATAAGACACTGGCTTAAATATTCATTTTCTGGAAGTAAATTCAGGATTTGCTGTGAAGTTGAATTTATGTGAAGGGTCTCTGGGAGGCACCTGTAGTAACTGATGGTGTCTTAACTTGTTAAAGCCCTAGCTAGAGGTAAAAGTTAGCAAGATTGACCAGGCAAGGTGTTTTAATTTTTGAGATTGGATCTCACTATGTGTAGCTGTCCTGGAGCTTGCTGTGTAGACACAGGTAAGATTTATTTGCTGCTCCTGAAGTGAATGGATTTGTACATTATTACCAGCATAGTTTGTTTTTTGAGGGAAGCTTAGCCATCCTTCATCTATTAGAAGGAAACTAAAGTCCTTGGGCTCAAGCCAGAAGGATAGAATTTAAATTTCTTGGCATCATATTATTCTTTGATTAAGCAGTGGTTGCTATGTCTAAACTTGTTACCTTGCTTTTGACAGTAGCAGAACTGGTGAAATTTCTGAGTAAATGGTAATGTTTCAAAAACCTACTGACATTTTAGTCTTTAATGTTCAGGAGACTGGTAGTCCACTGGCAGTTTATCATATCTGTGGGAGGCTGAAACCTAGGAAACAAACCAAACCACAGGAAGTTGTTAGTGTTTGGTTTTTGATGGCAAAGCAAGTAGCAAGTACTTGCTACATTCCTGGGAGTGTAAAAACTCATAGTCAGTGTTTAGCCAGAGAAGCAAATGTCCATTTTAAGGATATAAATGTTGGGAAGCCACCTTTTGAAATAATTATATAGAGTAGGTCTGGGGTATGTAATCAAGCATATCAGGTGAGTTTCGAGGAAAACCTTTACTGTGATAGCTGTTATAATTGGAGCTGATCAACCAGTAGCTAAATTATTTGATCATAATTGGGGAAGTTCAATTCATGTTGCGCTACTGTTCATTGTATGTGCTGTTTCCAGATACTGTGTTTTTAGGGGTAACCAGGAGTAAGGGAAGTACAGGTAGATACCAGAATGAATGTCATGGTCACAGTAATGGAAGGGAAACTAGTCTGTAGTCAAAAGCATAGACTTGAAAGGTAAACGGTATTTATTTAGGATCAAGAAGGGTGATATTGAGGTTAAAAACATAAACTAGCTTCTTTAGAGGGCCTGCTGGATGGACTATCCAGTTAGACAGTAGCAATCACTTAGGGCAAGAGTCACATCTAACATGGTCAGTACAGTGTCTTGTATTCTCTAAGTTCTAAAACTAATTAGAAGAATAATCGGGAATAAAGGACCAGGTACCTGAAATATCACGACAGGAGTTGGTTCTCTGACCTTTACCTGTCTCTGTGGCATTGGTTCCTGATTCTGTTACTGTGGCTTCAATATTTGAAGGAAGCCTGCTAACTGGAGCTTTGGAGCAAACTTCAAAGACCGTCCAAATTTCCCTCTTCTGGGGTTTTAAGTTAGGTTGTCTGACTTATTTGATGTAAGTTTATTTGTGTGGGATTTATGAGCAACCTAAGCAAAGAAAGAAGTTAACATGGTCTAATTGCCAACAGGACTGGGATTCTTCTTTGGTGAAGAATTTCAAAATGAAGAGACGAGAAAAGAGGGTATGTCTGTGTTTTCCTTGCCTTCCTGGGTGGGACTTGAACCCACGCTCCCATGCACACTAGGCAAGTGCTCTCTCAACAGTCACTTGTCACTCTTGTAACACATTCACTAAGTTTTCAGGATGTCCTTGACTTACTTACTGTGTAGTAAAGCCTTAAATTTGTGATACTCCTGCCTCCGCCTTCTAAGTGATTGTTGGGATTATAAATTTAGGCTCAGATGTTTATAGTTTATAAAATAAGAGTTTTTGCCAGGTGTGGTAGTGCATGTATTTAATTCCAGCACTTGGAAGGCAGAGGCAAGTGGATCTCTGAGTCTTCAGAGTGAGTTCCAGGACAGCCAGGGTTACACAGAGAAACACCGTCTTCAAAAACAAATTTTTCCCCCCTGGTATTATGTCCCACAGTTGTGATAATAACACTAAGGACATTGAGTCGGGAAGGTCATGAATTTGAGGCCAGACTGGGCTATTTATCAAGTTTGAGACCAGGTTAAACTACATTGTGATATCCTATTTAAAACAAACAAAACAAAAGCAGGGCTGGAGAGATGGCTTGCAGTTAAGAGCACTTAGCTGCTTTTGTAGAGGATCTGGATGCTGTTCCCAGGTGGTGACTCCCAAATGTGTGTCACTCCAGTTTTAGGGGATCCAGTGCCGCCTTATAGCCTCCTTGGGCATCAGTCTTACATGTAGTGTTCACATATATGCATAGGCTACTCATAATATAAAAATAAATATTAAAAGAAAATCAACCAAACAAAAAACCTATTAGTAATAGTTTTTCTTTTTGGGAAATTTGGATACAAAATTATATTTCTGGCACATCTTTAGACATTGTTAAACAAAAAGCACAAAATGTAGGTCAGCTGTGGTGGGGCACGCTTTTAATCCCAGCATTTGGGAGGTAGGGGCAGGTGGATCTCTGAATTAGAGCCCAGCCTGTCTACAGAGTTTTAGGACAGCTAGGGTTACATAGAGAAACCCTGTTTCAAAACAAACAATCGGGCTGGAGAGATGGCTCAGAGGTTAAGAGCACTGCCTGCTCTTCCAAAGGTCCTGAGTTCAATTCCCAGCAACCACATGGTGGCTCACAGCCATTTGTAATGAGATCTGGTGCCCTCTTCTGGCCTGCAAGCATACAGACAGACAGAACACTATATACATAATAAATAAATCTTAAAAAAATAAAAAAGATTCCTTATTAAAAAAAAACAAACAATCACAAAACACAAATGGATTAATGTTACTGGGGCAATACTTCTTTAATTTTTTTTTTAACATTTTTTTAAATTTTATGTGCATTGATGTCTTGCCTGCGTGTATGTCTGTTTGAAGGTGTTGGGTCCCCTGGAACTGGAGTTACAGACAGCTGTGAGCTGCCATGTGGGTGCTGGGAATTGAACCCTGGACCTCTGGAAGAACAGTCAGTGCTCTTAACCACTGAGCCATCTCTCCAGTCCCTAATTTAAAATTTTTATTTATTGCTATTATTGTGTGTTTGTGAGTGTGTGAGAGAGAGAGAGGGAGAGAAAGTACAGGCACGTGCATATCTCAGTGTGTATGTATTGGTTCTTTCCAAGCCACTGTCGGTTCTGGGAATTGAACTGAGATCATCAGACTTGCACAGTAAGCAACTTTACCCACTGAGCCATCTCATCAGTCCTGCAGGGGCCATAGTGACACAGGGCAAGAATCCACTTTATTTCATGAGTCTGGGCTACATCTCCACATAGTAGAAGAGAATATGTTTAGATTATTTTTGAGTTGTCATGTGAATTTTTATGCAGGACTTTTATGCTCTAATATAAGCTTCAGATGCAATGTGTATATAATGGGATATGGAAATCTATCTGGGCTGACATGCTTAGGGTATTTGATGTGTTTCCAAAGACTTCGTGTCCTTAGATAGGATTATAGTTCTTCTCTTTCTGATGTTGTCTCCAAAGCTTGTCTCTTTTCTATAGCACTGAGAGCATTTTTGTGTTTGTTTAACAAACAGGCATGAGAATGAGCATTGCTATTTGTTGTAGCCCTGGTTCTTAGGACTTTCATGTGGTTGCTGATAGGACTGTTGTGTTTTCTGGGCTTCAGTTCTACTTGAAACTAAAGTTTTGGTCTTTACTCCCTCTCTAGCGCTCCAACAGCCGGCAATTCATTGATGGCCCTCCTGGGCCTGTAAAGAAAACCTGTTCCATTGGCTCTACAGTAGACCAGGTAAGAGGAGTCAGAGCCAGACTAGGGATTAGTGGCTTTGCAAGGTAAAATGACAAGTCAGTATTAGTACAATGTTATTTTGAGAGAAGTTTGAGTGTTTTTTCTATGTAGTAAGAGCCTATTGTCCATGAGAATGGGCTTTGATTAAGAGCTGTCAGTGTCAGCCAGGTGGTGGTGGCGCACACCTTTAATCCCAGCACTCGGGAGGCAGAGGCAGGTGGATCTCTGTGAGTTCCAGGCCAGCCTGGTCTACAGAACAACCAGGCCTTTAACCTTAGCACTCTGGAGGCAGAAGACAGCCAGGACTATATAGAGAGATCCTGTCTCAAAACAAACAAGAAAAATATAAGAACTTTCAGGTATAGGTTTGATTGTATTTCGCTGTATATGTCCCCCTGCAGTGTTTAAGATTTTGACTTAAGGGCTTAGGACTGGAATATAAGTCCTAACTCGGGATTTGGGGAGTTTTAGCTACTGGAAAATACCTATATAGAAACAAAGTTAGTTTATCTTTCTTTCGCTATGGCTTCTGTTTCAGGCAAATGAATCAATAGTTGCAAAAACTACAGTGACTGTTCCAAGTGATGGTGGACCCATTGAAGCTGTGTCTACGATTGAGACATTGCCATCTTGGACCAGGAGTCGGGGGAAATCAGGTCTGATGGGTTTATGACTAAATTTTGTCACTGTCTCTACAGTGCTGGCTGTGGAGGCACACAGCTATAATCTATCTAATCACTTGGAAGCAGAGATAGGTAGATTGGAATTGGAGGGCAGCCTAGGCTTCATAGTGAGTTCAGGGTCAGTCTGTGGATACATGGTGAGACCAAAACAACCGAAAACAGGGCTGGTGAGATGACTTAGCACTAAAGGATGCTAGCACCCAAATAGTGCCTTATAGTCATCTAACTCCAGACCTGGGGAATCTGACATCCCTTTCTGGCCTCCTTGGCTACACACAGATCAATTCAGGCGAGCACTCATACACATAATTAATAAAATCTCAAAGTTATAAAGAAGGAAAGGAAGAAAGAAAAGCCAGGTTGTCTCATGTCTAAAAGTGAACCATGAAGTTCTGAGGTAGGAAGATTAAGCATAAGTTTGAGGCCAGCCTTGACTACCAAAACCAAATGTAAATAAATAAATATACTGGCTGAAATTGAGAGTGTTTCTTAAAAGCCTCTTGAGACAAGGCTACCTGCTTGCTGCTGCCCTGGTGTGTGTGCTCTCCTTTACTTCTGGCTAGTCAGTCTGGGTGTACCACTAGTAGAAAATTGGAGCTTTTGTGGAAACTGTGTATTCACTATTTATTACTAGTTATTTTAGTAGCAAAATTAAAAAAGGAAAAATAAGAAAATTAAAACAAAAGTGGGATTAAAATCCAGGATGAAAAATTTTAGGACAAAAGTTTAACTTTGATTGTTTTCTAGGTCCTTTGCAACCTGTGAACAGTGACTCCGCTCTGAACAGCAGGCCACTGGAGCCAAGAACTGAGACAGACAATTCAGGCACACCTCAGAATACTGGAGGCACACGCCTGCATGACTTTGTCTCAAAGACGGTAAATCTGGGATGGCTCATTCTTGTAGCCGAGGCTGACCTCTAGCTCTGCTGTGCCTCCTGTTTTAACCGCCCGAGTGTTGGGCTTACAGCACCTCACCACCACTCCTATTATTTATCTTTGTAATTGGAGGGAGCAGACGCCATTTTGTATTGAGCTTGTTTATTTCTTTGTTTTCAAGACAGGGTTTCTCTGTGTAGCCCTGGCTGTCCTGGAACTAGCTCTAGAGATCAGGCTGGCCTCAAACTCACAGAGCTGCCCCTGCCTCTGCCGAGAGTACTGGGATTAAAGGCATGCACCACCAGCACCTGACTAGTGTATACATTTTTAAGGCTACTTTTCATTGAATTTGCCAAACCAATCAATTTGCTCATGTGATTCACATCCTAATCAAGACATTACACATTATTTTATGTTCATAAAGTTACCCTGCATGATATTGGTGATCTTAACGTGGGGATCAGCTCATTTGGAGCTGGAGTTACAGGTGATTGTGAGCTACCCAGTGCGGGTGCTGGGGATCCAACTGTGTCCTCTACAAGAATGGTGAGTGCCCTTAATCACTGAGTTGTATCTCCAGCCCCACTGACAACTTTCATGCTGGAGTTATGGGTGTGAGCCACCGTTGCCTGGCTTCGTTCATCCTTTAAATCCACTGACATTTAGTATATTCATAGAATTGGGTATCTGTTGCCATTGTCAATTTTAGAACATTTTCACCACCCAAAGATGAAATCTATACCTAATAGAATTTCCCCCACCATTCTGTGCTACATCATATCCAGTAGTCAGAGGCTACTGTCATCCACACCACTCGTGTCTATGGATTTGCCTATTTTAAGATGTTTCATGTACGTGAGGCCATATGGTCTGCACTTTTGGGTCTGGCTTCTTTCATTTACTCATGATTGCTGTAGCCTGTGTGTTTCATTTCTTTTTATTTGATGAATGATATTCCACTGTATGGAAAGCATATGCCACATATTTATCTATTTATTAGTGGATAGACATTTAGGGTTTTCCATTTTCAGCTACTAGAAAGAAGGCTGTGTGCACACATTTTATGTAGACCATTTTCATTTTTCTTGCATATGCATACTTAGAAGTGGAATTAGTGGGTCATATGGTAACTATGCTTAATTTTTTGAGGGTCTTCCAGACTTTTCCCTTATGTGTATTTTACATTCCTATCAGTGTTAGATAAGAGTTTCGGTTTATGTTTTGTCAACACTTGTTACTAGCTGCCTTTTTTTTTTTAAAAAAAGATTTATTTATTTTGTATACAATATTCTGCCTCCATTACCCACACGCCAGAGGAGGGCGCCAGATCTCATTACAGATGTCACCATGTGGTTGCTGGGAATTGAACTCAGGACCTCTGGAAGAGCATCCAGTGCTCTTAACCACTGAGCCATCTCTCCAGCCCTACTAGCTGCCTTTTAACAGTGTGACATTCTTTATTTGAGAATTTTAGACATGAATACAATGTGTTTTGATCATATTCAGCCCCTCTACCACTCCCCTAAACCCTGGACTACCCTCAACAGTCCCACTGTCAACTTCACGTCCTCTTCTTATTCTACTTTTTAAATAACTTACTGAGTCTAATTAGTGCTTCCAGTATGTGCATGGGTGTGAGGATTCATACATGAGCATGAGCAACTTCCCAATGGCCACACCTCCAGAGAAAAATGCCTTTTCCCCTCTCCAGCAGCGTGGATGGAGGAGGGGCTCACGAGGACCCACGCTAACTGAGGAGATAGTGGTAGCCAGTGACTATTGCCTTTTTAAAACTTTGTCGTTGCAATGGTTTCATTTTGTAGCCCTGATTGGCTTTGAGCGCACAGAGATCCACCGGCATGTGCCACCATGACCAGTGACCATTGCTATTCTTAATATGAAGCAAACATGACCTGCTTTTGAGAATTTTTGTGGGAATTACATTAAAATGTGTAATGGCCTAAAACATTGTTTTGTACAATCTGTGTATTTAATACCTGTGGTTGACAATAACTTTGTTAATTCATATCATTCTATTGCGTCTGCCCTGTTTTATCTTCAGGTTATTAAGCCCGAATCTTGTGTTCCGTGTGGAAAGAGGATCAAATTTGGCAAGCTGTCTCTGAAGTGTCGAGACTGTCGTTTGGTTTCTCACCCAGAATGTCGGGACCGATGTCCCCTTCCCTGCATTTCTCCCCTGGTGGGAACTCCGGTTAAGATCGGAGAGGTAAGACTCATTGGAGCCAGCTGTCATTTGTTTCCTCCTTAGTCTTTCAAAGGCATAGTCAGTTTTTATTTTAAAATTATTGATATCAAATAAAATTTCCCTCCATGAAAAATGAATATAAATAATAAAATATTGACCTGTGGCAGAATCTTGTTTGGGTTTCTCTTGTTTAATAACCTTTCTCCCTCCTCTTTCCTCCCTCCTCCTCCTTCTTCCTCTTCTTCTCTCCTCCCTTCCCTTCTTCCTTCTTTGTTCCTCCTCCCTTCTCCCTCTCTTTGTTCTCCCTCCTCCCTCCTTCTCTTCTCCCTTTTCTTTTTCCTTCCTTTTTTCCCACCTCCCTCCTCCTCCCCTTCCTCCCCTAAGATTTCACATGTACACAGTGACATTCTTATAGCTAACTCCTACCACTTTTTTTTTAACTCTGCAATTGTGAACTCCCAGCCATTCTTATTTCATCAATTCTCTGATCTCATCCTTAGTTCTTACCAATTATTTTTTATTTTCTTTCTTTATCTTCTGAGTTTTAAAACAGGGTTTCTCTGTGTAGCCCTGGCTGTCTTGGAACTCCTCTGTAGACCATGTTTGTCTTGAATGTGGAAATCTCTGTCTGTGTCTGCCTCCAGAGTGCTGGGATCAAAGGCATGCACCACTATGCCCGGCTTGTTTTATTTTTTAAATATTTTATCAATTTATTTAGGTCCAGTCCATGAACTGAAAGCTTTGTTCTGTGTCAGTTGGCCAACAATGACCATAGTTTTGTTTTATTTATTTATCTTTTTATGGTGTTTTGCCTCCATATATGCCTGTGTGAATGTGATGGGTCCCCTGGAACTGGAGTTACAGACAGTTGCAAGCTTCCATATGGGTGCTGGGAATTGAACCCAAGTCCTCTGGAAGAACAACCAGTGCTTTTAACCACTGAGCCATCTTCCCAACCCCTAAACCACAGTTTTGGTGAAAGTGTCCTTGCAGAGTTTTAGCATCAGGACACCTATTGTTAGCATAGGTGATAAGCAGCGCATGTGTGACTTATTTTTTTTTAAAGATTTATTGATTATGTATACAGTGTTTTGTCTGCATGTATGCATGCAGGTCAGAAGAGGGCAGCAGATCTCATTACAGGTGGTTGTGAGCCACCATGTGGTTGCTGGAAATTGAATCTGGGTCCTCTGGAAGAACAGTCAGTGCTCTTAATCTCTCAGCCATCTCTCCAGCCCATAAGGCATGTTTATTTGTTGTTATTGTTTTTGTTTTGTTTTTCAAGACAGGGTTTCTCTTTGTAACATCCCTGGCCTTCCTGGAACTCTCTTTGTAGATGAGGCTGACCTTGAACTCACAGAGATCCACCTGCTGCCTCCAGAGTGCTGGGATTAAAGGTGTGCACCATCCCCACCTGGTTTATATGTTTTAAACTGTAACATTTTAGTATTAAGAACATATACACTGCAAAATTATTTTAAAGATCTGTATATGTGTGTATGTGTCTTCAAGTACTGAAGCCTCTCCAGCTGGAGTTATAGGCAGTCGTGAGCCATGTCACATGGGTGCTGGGAATTGAACTTTGATCCTCTGCAAGAGGACTCTAAACTTCAGACATCTCCAGTCCCGCTATGAAATGCCATAGCACTAGAAAGAATATTTGAGACTGGCCGATGTCAAACCTGTTCCTGGTAAGATACAGTTTGTGTATTGTCCGTGTTAACTCTGGAAGTCTGTACTCATTCTAAATGCAAACCCATCATTTTCTCATCTTTAGAAGTTTCCCAGGCTGAGTTTTTCCCTCCGTATAATTCTCATATAGTAGTTTTTGAGACCATAGTCCAAATTCCATCATCACATAAAGTAACCACTGATCCTTCTATATCTGGCTTTAGATGTTGATATATAATTGGATGCAATGGGTTTGCATTTTGTTGAGTGCAAAGCTAAAGTAGGCCCAGCCAAGATGCGAGTGGAAAAAGACTTGTTACCTGTATGTAGTAGGCAAGGCAAATAGTGGGATCAAGTTTTCCCTGAACAAAGGAAAATGGTGATTTTATTTAAGGAGTCTAAACATATTTACCTTGGGGTCAGCTCATTCCAAAAAGCACCCCGAGTTAAGGAGTACATTCCTGACTGTGCTCTGTTTAAGAAGAAAAGCTAGAGTACACATTTTTGGAGGTGTGCTTCATTCAAAGTCATGATTGCACTTATGTAAAAGATTAAAGTATGGTTAAGAGCATTTGCTGCTCTTGCTGAGGACCCATGTTTGGTCCCTACCAATTCATACACTGGACATGGTGGCTCGTGCCTGTTATCCTAGCACTCTAGAGATAGTAGGAGGACCAGAGTTTCAAGGTCATCCTAAGCTATATAGTAAGTGAGGCCATCCTCGGCTACAAGAGATCCTGTCTCAAAACAAAAACAAAGAGTCTTGGTCAATTTTCCCACCTTCACGGTGCTATTGATTTATACAAACCACACTTTTTCATGGGCAAGTAATAATGCCACCAACTATAAGTACTTCCTCTTCTTTTACTCAAAGACGAGAGAATAAGCAGTGAAGGTAGGCATGCGCTCTACTAACTGAGCCACACTCAATCCCTATGAGATTATTTTAACATTTTATTATTATTTAAACTGTGTATGGGGTGGAGTATGTGCACCTGAGTTCAGGTACCTCTGCAAGCCAGAGATGTCAGATTCTCCTGGAGCTAGAGTTATAGGTGGTTGTGTGCCACCTGGTGTAGGGGTGCTGGGAAGTAAGCTCAGGTCCTCTGGAAGATAGTACATGCTCTTAGCTGCTGAGCCATCTCTCTGCCCCTGTGGTGGTTTAAAAGAAAATACCTCCCAAAGGGAGTGACACTTTTAGGAGGTGTGGCCTTGTTGGAGTAGGTGTGGTTTTGTTGGAGGAAGTGTGTCATTGGAGGCAGACTTTGAGGTCTCATATATGCTCAAGCCATGCCCAGTGAGACAGACCATTTCCTGTTGCCTGCATATCATGATGTAGCCAGCACCATGTCTGCCTGCACACAGCAGTGCTTCCACAATGATGATAATGGACTAGACCTCTGAACCTGTAAGATACCACATCAGTTAAATGTTTTCCTTTTATAAGAGTTGCTGTGGTCAGCCAGGCAGTGATGGCGCACGCCTTTAATCCCAGCACTCAGGAGGCAGAGGCAGTTCGAGGTCAGCCTGGTCTACAAGAGCTAGTTCCAGGACAGGCTCCAAAGCTACAGAGAAACCCTGTCTCAAAACACCCCCTCCCCCCCAAAAAAGAGTTGCTGTAGTCATGGTCTTTCCATAGCGATAGAAATCCTGATTAAGATAGCCCCCGAGACTATTTTAAAGTGTACTTTGAGAATAGAAATTCAAAAACTGATACAATTTCCTTGTGTTTAATAGCAACTCTTTGCAGATGGTCTTTCTCTCTTGGTCTCTGTGGTGTAAATAATAAAGATCATTTTTTCCAGGGAATGTTGGCAGATTTCGTGTCCCAGACTTCTCCAATGATCCCTGCGATTATTGTCAGCTGTGTGAATGAGATTGAGCAGCGAGGCCTGACTGAGGTAAGGGTGGACAGGGTGAGCTGGCTGTTTGTATTAGTAGTTTGGGAGTTCCTAACTGTTGTCTTCTATAATAGGCAGGCTTATACAGGATCTCAGGTTGTGACCGGACAGTAAAAGAGCTGAAAGAGAAATTCCTCAAAGTGAAAACTGTACCCCTGCTCAGCAAAGTGGATGATATCCATGCCATCTGTAGCCTCCTGAAAGACTTCCTTCGAAACCTCAAAGAACCCCTTCTGACCTCTTGGCTAAGCAGAGCCTTTATGGAGGCAGCAGGTGAGGGAGGGTCTTAGTTCCTGACTGTGATTCCAGAACTGAGCTTTGTTCACACATTTTACGTCTTTCCCTGCTGCCTGGGATGTAGTAGGTACTCATGTAGTTAGTGGTGAATAACTGTATAAGCCTCTCGTCAAGCCTTTTTCTTCTTTTAGCCAAATAGAGGGCCTAAGAGATGGCTCAGTGGCTAAGCACTGGCTGCTCTTGTAGAGAACCTAGGTTTGATTCTCAGCATCCACTTGATACCACCTGTAACTCCAATCCAGGGGAATCTGACACCCTCTTTTGGCCTCTTTGGGTACTACATGTAGTGCTCAGACTTACATGTAGGCAAAGCACCCATGCACATAAAAAATAAGGGGAAGAATTAAACTAAATAGGACTTAATAGGGTTTGTCATTTTTCCATGTTTTTTAGTCAAGTTTTAGGTTGTCCTTTTGAGATCAGAACCATCTTTAATCCTTTCTTTTCCACCACAAATTTTATTGGTAGCCTGTAAATGCACCTTAAATTTGATATTTATCACAGAAGTCATGGGACTTAACTGTCCCTGGAATATGCTAAGAACCTGCTAACGGATTGTCCTGTCTGTCTGTGCCCTCTACCAGGTAATCTTTATACAGGAGCTGGCGTGGTCCTTTTACATTCTAAGTTAATTGTTGTCCCTTTCTCATCTATCCATTATTTTCATTTTATTTTATCTTATTACTTGTTTTTTTGAGACAGGATTTCTCTGTGTAGTCGTGCCTATCCTGGAACTTACTCTGTAGATCATGCTGACCTCGAACTCAGAACACCTGCCTCTGCCTCCTGAGTGCTAGGATTAAAGGCATGTATCACCATGCCCAGCTTCCCCATCAGTTTTAGACTGAATTCATCCTTACATGGTTAAAAAGACCCTCTATGACTTACCTCCTGGTTATGCCTCTAACATCATTTTCCATTATACTTTCCTTCCTCTTTTCGAACTCTGGAGTCTTGGGTTTCTTTTTATCTTTTATGTATTTAGGTGTTTTACCTGCATGGATGTCTGTGTACCACATGCACTCAGTGTCTATGGAGGTCTGAAAAAGGTGTCAGATCCCCTAGAACTGGAGTTACAGATAGCTGTGAGCCACCATGTGGGTGCTGGGAAATGAACTCAGGTCCCCCTGCAAGAGCAGCCAGTGCTCAGCCCCTGAACCATCTATCCAGCCGCAAGTCTTGGATTTCTTAGCATATTCCTTACCTTAAGTCCTTCATATTTGTTATAGTTTTAGCCCCAACTGTTTCTCCCTAGATGTCTCTGTAGCCTTAACTCTCCTCTCCCTCCCCCAGTTTCTTTTTTTTTTTTTTTAAAGATTTATTTATTTATTATGTATACAATGTCTTGCCTGCATGAATGCTTGCCGTCCAGAAGAGGGTACTAGATCTCATTATAGATGGTTGTGAGCCACCATGTGGTTGCTGGGAACTGAACTCAGGACCTCTGGAAGAGCAGCCAGTGCTCTTTACCTCTGAGCCATCTCTCCAGCCCCCTCCCCCAGTTTCTTTTCATATATTTTGTTCTCAGAAACACCTTTCCTAAGCCAGGTTTGATGACATAGTAATCCCAGCATGTGGGAGGGGGGAGGATTGAGACCAGCTTTGGCTGCATGGTGAATTTGAGACTAGACTAGACTGCCTGAGACTCAATTTCAAAAACTAAACAAACCCTACCTTTCTGACCACCTCCCACTGCCTTCCAGCATCCTGCTTGCCTTCTTTTCTTTATCACATGTATCACTGCCTGACACATGGTCTGTTGTTTGTTTCTTTCTTTTTGGACCAGCTTTTCCAGTACGTTGTTTATTTCATGAAACAAGGCCCTTTTTTGGTTTGCTTTAGCCTCATATTTAAAATAGTACCTGGTAGCCGGGCACTGGTGACGTGCGCTCACCGTGGCACACCTTTAATCCCAGCACTTGGGAGGCAGAGGCAGGTGGATCTCTTGTGAGTTTGAGGCCAGCCTGGTCTACAGAGTGAGTTCTAAGACAGGCTCCAAAGCTACAGAGAAACCCTGTTTTGAAAAACCTAAAATAAAATAAAATAGCATCTGGTATATAGTAGGCCCTTAAATGTCGAGTGAATGAATTCCTTATTGATGGTTAGCACTGCGGTTGCATGTCTTCCCAGCAAATAGGTTGCCAGCTGCTTTCTCTTACAGCAATGGTGATTTTTTAGGAAGTTCTGGCTTCTCATATTGAACTGTTGGCCAGTGTCCTGCTTGTTAATGAAACTGGAGTCTGATTCTGTCATGAACCTCTCAGAAGTTTCAGAAACTCAGAGTATAGATGAACCTTTGTGGTCGATAACTTGGAAGCTGCTGTCAAGGGGAAGAGTCTGGGCTTCTTAGTGCTTTCTTTTCATTCCAGAGATAACAGATGAAGACAACAGCACAGCGGCCATGTACCAGGCTGTCAGTGAGCTGCCCCAGGCCAACAGGGACACATTAGCCTTCCTCATGATCCACCTGCAGAGGTCAGCACAGCAGGAACTTGTCTTGGGAAATGGGAGAAGATGATGTGGGCCCTGGGAAGTGTGGACTGAGAGTGTTCTCATACAAAATTTATATTTTGGTTAGATTTAAGGGAATAATATGTTTTTAACTTGTTTGTTTGTTTGTTTGTTTAGAGTGGCTCAGAGTCCAAATACTAAGATGGATATTGCCAATCTAGCTAAAGTCTTTGGCCCTACAATAGTTGCCCATACTGTACCTAATCCAGACCCAGTGACAATGTTCCAGGACATCAAGCGTCAGCTCAAGGTAGGGGTGCAAGTGCATGTGCACACACACACACACACACACACAAACGTATACAGGGATACATAAAATCCAAGCTTTTGTAATGCGCTAGCATTGCATGATGACAAAAAAATAAGCATTGCATGCTGGGCATGTGCACTGGCAGGCTGTTCCAGGAGGACTGTCACAAGTTTGAGGCCAGCCCAGTCTACATTTCAAGTTGCAGGTCAGTGTGACCCGCAGAGTGAAACATAACAAGAAGAAACACATGAAGTAAGCCTTGCCTTGATGCCTGTTAGGTAGTGGAGCGCCTGCTTTCTCTGCCCCTGGAGTACTGGAATCAGTTCATGATGGTGGAACAAGAGAACATTGACATCCAGCGTGGCAATGGAAACTCAACACCACGAACACCAGACATTAAAGGTCAGTTCTACATTGTGCTTGCTTTTTCAGGGGCTTGGCCATGTGCCCATTTCCCTGAGTTTGCTCCAGCTATTTGGAACATACTGGGCTGGGTGAAGTAATGAGCACCTTCAATCCCAACACTGGGAAAGTAAAGGAAGGAGGATACAAAGTCGTTCTCCATTACATTTTGAGTTCAGGGTCATTCTGGGTTACATGAGACCCATTTCTCAACTCCTCTAGTCAGCCACCCACCACCATTATATTTATCTTGAAAATTCCAACAGTTTTTCATAGCTAAACTCAGTACTGCACCCAGTACCATGAATATACCCTAAGGGTTATTTCCCGTTTTAGGTTTGTTGGAATGTTTTACTGATCAATTTTATTTTTTGAAAATTGTTATTACATTTTATTTATTTTTATGTTTGGGGGAGCATATGCCATGGTATGTTTGTGGGGGTCAGAGGACAACTTGAGGGAACTGGTTCTCTCCTCTCACCACGTGAGTCCAGGGATCAAGGCCAGGTCATCAGGTTTGGTGCCAAGTGCCTTTGCGCCTGAGCCGTATCACTGACTTCCCATTAGATTCCTATGCCATCTGTGCTGCCACCAGCAATTTCATGTGAGCAGAATCATTTTATTCCTATTACACAGACATATTAAAAGATTCTTTTTAAGAAAAGTGTCTTGTTTCTTCTTATGTGTAAATTTCAAAATGTTCAGATGTTAGATGTATGAAGTTGGTACTTGAGAATGGTCTGAATCAGGAAGTGAATGTCAGCTATTCATTGAGTAGTTGTCTGCATAGTTCAAAAGATTCAGGAATGAGTTACAAAACAAGGGCTAAAGGGCCTGTGAAACTGCTAGATGTCCAACCTTCAACCTTCAGAAGGTAGTCAGTGTAAACATCCATCTTGGCAGGTACTTTGTTTTACCCCCATTCTCTTAAAAACATATCTGAATTTTACTTGAAGTGAGCTTACTGGGGCCTGTGACCACTCCTGAATTTCAACTTGTCAAGACTCCTTTATCAAGTTCGCTGTCACAGAGATTGTACAACCTCTCCAAGAGCACTCCCAGGTATGCAGAAGTGTGTGTGTGTGTGTGTGTGTGTGTGTGTTTATACATGTACCCTCATGCATGAGCTACAGCAGCATACTCTGTAGGCGTCAGCTCTCTCCTACTGTGTGATTCCTAGGAATTGAACTCAGGCCTTCAGGTTTTGGAGGAGGCAGTCTCAACAATCCTAGCATTCAGGAGACTGACACAGGAGATTTGCCATGAGTCCAAGGCCAGCCAGGGCTATATAGTAAGGCCTTATCTAAGATAGATAGATAGATAGATAGATAGATAGATAGATAGATAGATAGATAGATAGATAGATAGATAGATAGATAGATAGATAGATAGATAGATAGATATAGTAAGGCCTTATCTAAGATAGATAGATAGATAGATAGATAGATAGATAGATAGATAGATAGATAGATAGATAGATAGATAGATAGATGGATGGATGGATGGATGGATATATGGATGGATATATGGATGGATGGATGGATATAGTAAGGCCTTATCTAAAATAGATAGGTAGATAACAGACAGACAGACAGACAAAAAGAATTATTGAACTAGAAGTAACCAGATGTTAAAGGAAACTTCCTGTAGAGGCTGAATGAAGCTCTCCACTGTGATCCATCGTATTGGGTGATCAATAGCACCTTTAAATAGCTCTTAGAAGTTTTCTGTATTTAGTTCTTTTATATCAAGTAACATTATAATTGTTTATTCAATATTTTTTATAGAATACTTTTTTAAAAGATGTATTTGTGTGCATAATATGTGGGTGGGCGTGTGTACCATGGCACCCATGTGGAGTTGGTTCTTCCCTTTCACCTTTATGTGGGCTCCAGGGATTGAGCACAAGTCTCCCTGTTATACAGAGCATGTCTTTCCTCATGGCACCATCTCACTGGCCTGTAGAATACTTCTGATTCATTCTCTCTTAATTTGTTTTTTTTGTTTTGTTTTGTTTTTAGATTTGGGAACAAAAGCAAGTCTGCCACCAACTTAGGTCAACAAGGCAAATTTTTCCCTGCTCCGTACCTCAAGTAAAGCCATTTCTGCCTAGTGTCCCAGCATTTACTGACCACAGAACACACTTGTTTATTCTGCAGCCTCCTTTTAATTAGTATTTTAGCCTTCTTTAGGCTTTAAATAAAGTTTAATGTGCATGAGTTTATTATTATATAGCTCCTGTTGCCTCTGGTGACTCAGCAGCACCTGTACTAGTTGTTGGGAGCTTTCAAATAGGAGATCTTTACCAGGGTGGAAGGGTAATGGGTATTGCTTTTGACTCTGGCGGGGATGGGGAGTAACCCTTTGGCTTAAAGCCAAAAGCCAAAATACTGCTCATAAAATGACTTTCCTTTGGTGTCACTTAGACAATGACAGAAATCCTATCTCTTGGGTAAAACTGAGTTGTCTCAGGACAGAAGCTGCAGGAAGGTCCCCTCTCAGAGCCCAGTCCCTGTGCTCCTTTAGGAACCAAGCAGTGGCATGGAGCCCTCAATGGGGTTGATAGGCACTAACTTGAGTATGCTTCACTTCATTTGGGTTCCTAGGTCTGCGTCGTAGACAGTGCGCAGTGTAATCTGCAGTCCTGCACCTCGTAGGCTCTAGTCAGCTTCTGGCTGGACTTTTGGAGTTGCTTGGGGTCAGAGCCAGATTGATCTAAAGCTAAATTCATTCTGGTGACTGATCTTCTTGTTTTATTTTAAAGGTCGGTGTGTAGTAAGCTAACAATTCAGAAGACTGTCAACATTTTCATATGACAAAAAAGCTAGTTGCTTCTGTCTTTGCACTTTGGGTGGTGCGCTTCTCCTGTGAAGCAGACACATGTATGTGAATGTTGGCTTTTTGATTAGCATTTTTCCAGTGTCTAAATGGCTTCCTTTTCTAGGATGTTTTCTGACTCATACTAACTCTTATCTGTAAGACATATATTTGGAATATGATGTGAAAAAAATAAATAGTTTTGCGAAATGAATGTGATGTTGGTTTTCTTATGCAGGATGGTAAAGTAACCTTCCAGCATCTTTCAGAAAATGTCTTCCCTTAAAGTGTTTTGAGTTTGCTCATCTCTACTTCCCACCTGAACCTTATATCTGCCTATAGGTCTTTGTTTCTCCTTTTTTTTTTTTTTTATTAAGTCTGTTTTTCTAAACTGAAGTCCTAGATTTTTTATCTTCTTGAAGAAAGCATTTTAGACAAAAAGACAAAAACAAAACCAAAAACTTTTAAAAACTAGTCTTTAGGGATTAGAATGGTGCAGATTTAGGGGGAAAAAAAAATTGCAGCTGGCTGGCTGCCTGGAACCTGTTTCCCTGCTGGAAGTGACTCTGGAGTGAGCTGGGCTGATTAACTGAGGGCACCTGCTCTTAGAACTCTGAAGCTCTGAACAGAATGTATCCAAGATTGAACGCAAACAGTCGCAGGCTTAATATGTAACAGTGGAGAGAGGAGGCAACCTACTGGCTTTTCTCCCAGGAGGGGGCAGCTCTCACAGCAGGGCCCATCTGCCTTGGCAAATTTACAGAAGATGGGTCCCATCTCCCAGACTCCCTCCTCACACATGCCTGCTAGGCTTTTTTTTTATTTTAACTTTGTCCTAGATGGTACCTCTTTTCTTCTGTCTTTGCAAGCTTCAAATTGGCCTGGCTCCACGTTTGCTCTTCTGTAGCATCCCTCCAAGGCACACTTGAAGTCACTAATGTAGAAGAAGTAAATGGATTGTGTAGTGAAGGCAAGACTACCCTATGCAGGAATTGATGGCCCATTAATGAAAAAGAAAATGGTTTTCTGTGTCAATTGTTGGCAGCTAGTTGCTCAGGTTTTGAGCTAAGCCAAGAGACCTTGGCCATGAAAATAATTTTGATTCTAGCAAAGGGAATGCACCCACTTTCAGCTTCAGCACTACTCACTTATAACAGGTTGACTAGTAAGGGCCTTTTTAATTAAAGGGATCCAGTGCTTTGAAGTGGCTGGACCCTTATATTTTGTGTCTAATCCTTTCTCATGCTGCCTCTTTGTCCATCTTGTTTTAGACCATGTCTCACTGTGGCCCAGGCTGGTCTAGGGTTACTTCAACTTTGATGCTAAAACTGTGAATTGTTGTTTGTATTTATTTTGGAGGCAATGTCGCACTATATATCCCTTGGGTTTGCTGTGTAGACCAGGCTGCCCTATGGCTGAACTGCTGCCTTAGCATTCCTACTTCTCTAACTATAGACATACCACCATATCAAGGCTAACGGGAATCTTTAAATCTTAAATCTCAGTTTATGCACAACTCCTGGTTTGACTGACAGCAACAATTTGTGTTTATTGCTGGGTGTTTAACCATGTCTTCTTAAAATTAATTTGTATCTGGGCTTGGTGGTGGCACACACCTTTAATCCCAGCACTCAGAAGCAGAGGCAGGTAGTTCAAGGCCAACCTGATCTGTAGAGAGACTGTCTGAACAAACAAAAAGGCTGAATTTGTGTTGGGTGTGGTGACTTAATTTTTAATTCTGTTAGTCAAGAGGCAGAGGCAGGTAGGTCTCTGACTTCCGGGCCAGCCAGAGTTGCATAGTAAGCCTGTCTAAAAAAAAAAAAAAGAGAGAAAGGAAAGGGTGAATTTGCCATCTCTAGGAACAGAAAGCACTGGGTTTTATTACCATTAGGATGGGCAGCTGATTTGCTGGAGAAGAAAGTCATTTTTGGAAGCAAATTAAAAATGTGCCAATGCAAGGAAGGGGTTCTTCATTTCTTCATGCCAGAATAATTAGGCAGCCCCAAATGACAGAAGGAGCATAACGACTCGCTCTTTTTCTTTCTCCTCCTCTATTTTTTTGGTGGGGGGATGTGGAGGCAGGGTCTCTCTATGTAGTCCTAGCTGGCTTGGAACTCACAGAGATCTTGCCTCTGGCTCTCAAGTGCTGGCATTATAGACGTGTGCCACATGTCTTGTGCTATTAAAGGAAGCGCATTATGGCTTCTCTTTGTTGTGTTAGAATGGTACTCTTGTGTCTTGAGGTCATTATTCAGTAAAGTAAGAGTTGAACATTAGCACTGTGATACCATGACGGATCAGTCTGATCATTGAGTGGTTAACAGGCAGATAGAGTGTATGATGTGTGTAGGTGAGCAGAGAGCAATTCATGTTCCAGGGAGGACAGGAGCATTGGCATGAAGAAGCCATCATGCTTACTCAGAATAGAACACAGTTTAAAACCTGTTTTAAGTTGTTTATTTGTGGCATTTTCCATTTGATATTTTTGGGTCATGGTTGACTAGGGAATTGAAGCCACAAATGCGAGTAGCTCTTGTACCCATGCATTGTGCATAACCTCATACATTATTCTACTTATACAATGTGCCCAGTGTGGGCTCTTGTACCATGCATATGTGCATAGCTGCATACATTATTCTACACATACAGTGTCCGTTTGGGGTGTACTGTTCTGTTTGGAAAACAGTGATGTTCTTAATGGTGCATTATTTTTTCTAAGGCTTTCAACACGAATGGGAAAAAGCTATTGTGGAAGTTCAGGTTTAAGAAGTGAATGTGACCACAGTCAGCTCAACTCACACAGTAGGTTCTCAACCAGTGCACTTTAATACGGTCTTGGTGACGACTCAGCTTCAGCCATTGTTAGGATCCAGAGGAAACTTAAGCCTGTGGAACTGGGCCTATGAGCATAGTGCTGTTAGTGCACACAGTTTGGAGATGCCACTCAACCTAAGAGCTGGGCTTATGAGCATAGTGCTGTTAGTGCACACAGTTTGGAGATGCCACTCAACCTAAGAACTTGGTACAGTTTTTAAATATGCTTCCTGTAACTGCTATGTTTTGTAAACAATGGAAGTCGCCAGGCCAGGAGCTCCCTGGCTTATATAATTCATTAGACCTTGATTCCCAGAGCTGTATTTGTTGATGGTTTCTATTCATGAAGTTGGGTAGAAGACAGCCAACGCCACCAGTAATAACCTTGTAGTGTGTAAGAGCTTTGTCCTCTGGTCATGTAGGATGGGAAAGAAGGCCACTTTGGGGACTCATAGTTGGAAGTGGGGACTTGTTTGTTTGGGTTTTGTTTATTTTTGGTTGTGAGCTAGTATCTCATGTAGCTCATGCTGGTCTCAAAACTTGCACTGTAGCTGAGGATGACCTTGAATTTACAATCATCCTGCCTCCATGTCCAGAATGCTGGGATTACAGCTGTGTACCACCACACCAGTTTATATGGCATTAGGGCTCAAGCCTGGGGTTTCCTGTATGTACATGCCCCTAGCCCTCATTTTGTTTTTATCCTACACTGCTATACCCCACACAATGGCCGTTCTGACTCAGACACAAATGGATATGCAGGCTTCGGATAAGGCACTTGCTAGTTATTCCTGCTCTGAATCACTGAAATTAAGGACATTCTCCATAAAATCTCTAGGACTTAAAAAGTACTTTAAGTTTATTTGCATTGTGTTTTGAATGTTGACCTGTATGTATGTATATCCACTAAGTGCATGCAGCTGCCCACTAAGGCCAGGAGAGGACATCAGATCCCCTGCAAATGGGACTGCAGATGATTGTGGGAACTGGGATTGAAACCTTGTCCTCTGCAATAGCAGCAAGCACTTTTAACTGCTGAGCCCTCTCTCCAAGACTCTAGGACACTTAATATAGTGATTTACCCGATTTGTGTCCTGTTTCCTGACCTTAGCATGCTGTGTGAGGGCAAAAAACCCCAAACAAAACTGGCTGCTCTTCCAGAGGATCCATTCCAAGGATCTACACAATGGCTTAAAACTGTAACTGTTTCTGGGGTCTCCGAGGGCAGCAGGGACATGTAGTACACAGACATGCTTGCAAATAAAGCTCCCATGCATATTAAATAGACAAAAAGCTGTAGTAAGAAGTAGCCAGCGATCATTTATATTTCAGAATTTTCCTTTCTCATCATTGTAAGAACTAGGTCTCACTCCTGAGCCAAAGAGATGCTTTGTAAGTTGCACCCAGTCTAGAGTCAAGACACACTGCTAACTGTATGTGGATATAGTTCAGCATTCTCAAGATATGACTCAGAAAGAGCAAGGGCGGCTCATACTGTAGGGACAGGATGTGGACAGATTTCGTACCGGTTGGTGTATTGCTTGGTAGAGTGGAGGACTTGAACTTGGTAGTCCTGGGCTGTTTTCTGTCTAGGAGAATGAATAGGTATGAGCACATGAGGTTGGTCCTGGTGCTGGTCTGTTCTGCGTCTGTGCTGTGAAGCTGAAAGCCAAAGCCAGACAAGTCGGAGCCCCGCTGCCAGCCAGCGGGTTAGCTCTTTGGCATTCGCTCTGAGTGGCATTAGCTCGCACTCCGACTCATGTTTACCATCTGGCTTTGAGTAAGACATCTTGGAGTGCTCTCTCCAGCAGCCTGTGCTGTGCCAGGGCTTTCTGAGGGTTGCTCAGCTTTCCCCCTCATCAACCCTGGGGCCTGGTGCTCTCCACAAAGTCGTCAGTCTGTTGTGTCCACATGTGGGAATGCCTGGCATCAGAAGAATTCATTAGACCTTAGAGATGGGGAAATGAGCTTCAAGCATAAGCAGTCAGTGTGCTTAATGGTCCAAGGTTTTCCTGTTGTCAAAACTAACAAGTGGCTTTGTCCTCAGGTGGGTCATTCCTACACAGAGGACACACTCTGCCTGTGAGATGATATGCTAGGGAGATGCAAAGGGGCTGGGATTTCTCTCCCCTTTGGAATGCAAAGCCTGGGGGTGAAGATGCTTAAAGGGAACACCTCCTTTCCTCCCAGGGAGCTGGCTGCTCTCCCCTCCTGGGCTAATGTGCACTGACTAGGGCTGAATGCCTGATGCTCCTGGATGGCATCCAGCCCCTCAGCAAAGCAGCCACATTGGAGATACAGCTGCTGGCATTAAAGGGCTAAGTCCTCTCCAGCTGCTCTGCTTTAACGGGAACCTCCCGTGGTCAGGCAGCTTAAGGGAGCTGTCTTAGCTGGGTTAGAGGAAATGACTAATCTCTACATCTTCTCATAATACTGCTTGGAGGCTCTGGGGAAGATAACCTGGTGGGGTGGGAAGTGGCTGGATAATGGTGTCAGAGTGCTTGGCTATTATTGTCTCAAAATCGCTGTCCTGGAAGTGCCAGAGCTGAGCTGTGCCATACAGTAGTGAACCGCCTGAGATCCCTGGCCACAGCAGCTGCAGTGCCCCTACCTGCACCATAGCCCAGCTCCCAGAAAATCTAAAGCACTCTGGCACAGGCACAAATGGCTATGTGGAAGGAAAAGGGTAGGAAGCTACAAGACCAAAGGAGGCAGGAAGAGGCCCTGGCACATGCCAAAGAGTGAAAACTGGGGGAGATGAGGGAGGTCACGCAGATGTGTCTAGAACTTGAATGGGACAATTGAGATGGTGGAGCTGGCGCAAATCCTGCCAGCTGAACGTTGCCTGCTATGCTAGCGCGTTGGCTACAGAGAACTCCAGTGGGCTCTAGCACTGACTTTATGGAAAGTTGACAGAAGTGTGACATGCGCAGAGTGACTACAGTGAAGCCAACATGCTCAAGAGCATGTCACGTGTGCAAGAACCAAGCTCCAGCATACATCGAAACCATATGACTGATGTCTGATTTGAACAGGGATGGCAAATTGAGCCTGTTGGGCGGAGGTCGGGTGCGCTAACAGGTTAGTCTATAGTAGTAAGATGAGCAGGGCATGGGTGTCTCTTAAGATCCTTGTTTAGTTTGCTCACCAAGCCCAGATACCCAAGCAAGGTCTGTCTTCCACCAAGCAGACTGTGATGACTCGATGCCTGGAATGTCATCACTTTGGAGGCCGAGGCAGGAGGATTTTACAAGTTTGAGAACTGCCTGGGCCACATAGTTACATGCTGCCACTAAATGAGACCAAGAAAGAAAGACCAAGGGAAAGCAGTGACTTGGGAAACCAATGGTGTGGGGGGGGGGAGGGGGGGAATGAAGCCTCTAGCATGGGACAAGACACCAAAGTCAGGGAAACTTGCCCTGAAATTAGAAGACTAAAATATTATTTTGTTTTAAAAGGCCTTCCTGTGACAGTTACTCAGATAATCTTGAAGAAAGGTGTTACAGTGCCAGGGCATTGGGGTGGAGTGTGTCGGAGCAGAGGAGCAGAGCCGGAAGCTGACAGTCTCTGCAGTCACCTCGGGGAGAAATTGGGAGGCTGTCCCAGTTCCCAGCTGGAGAAACATTCAGCCTGTGGCTCTCATTGCACTGGTCGGAGTTCTGGCCCATCTGCAGGTTGGGATGGGAGTCAGGGTCCCTGCGTGACTCTGAACTTCTCTCTCCCTAAGAGTCATTGCATCTTCATCTGCCCTAATCAGAGCTCTGAGATCCCATTGTTCATTTCTCTCTCTTTTTTTTTTTTCTGTCCACTGCAGTCTATTAATTAGTGCCATCAGACTCCTGTAAACCCCTTCACTAACAGTGCCTGGCCTCCTCAGCTTTGCTGAACGTGACCGTGCCTTGTGTGGCTCTCTCTGAGAAGTGATTGCAGATCCTGGCAATGCCGACCCCCTGCCATAGCTGCCCAGAGTGGCCACAGCGTGGCTAGATGCTTGTCTTGATTAGCTCTTAACTTTCTCCCTGCCTTTCTCTGACACTGCTGCAGCCCAGCCCTACACTGTAGGTTAAAAAAAAAAAAATCCTTCCCATCAGGAGTTCAAGGTCACTGGCAAGTATATTGGTCAACTTGTAGTCATTTGACCTCCTTATAGATGGCAAGGATATTGTTCCATGCTGTACCTCAAACCTCAGATCTAGGGTGCTCTGTCTCTCTGTTTCTCCTCTCTCATCACTGCTGCTTTATTCATAACTACGCAATTCTTTGCAGTTTGTTGTATTAAAAATGTTGGAAAAAGCCCAGTGTAAGTGCAATGAAAAGACCAAGAAGAAACATTCACATACTGTGAACAAAGATTGCATTCCTAAACAGAAAACACCCCAGACAGCGCTCGTAAAGTCACCACCAAAAGGAAGTGAAGCAAGGGGCAGCAGTGTCCTAGATGATGAACTACAACTGACCCTTCAGCAGGAAGAGGCTGGGCTTCTTCACACCCAGAAGGCAAAATCCCTTCTTATAACCCCTGAAAACAGGTCATACAGCAGGACAGTGGATGAATTAGACCTCCTGAGGGTTGCCCATCACTTTGGGTGTATGTGGGCTTTTGTTGCTCTCTGTTGGAGACAGAGAGTCTCTGTTGTCCAGGCAGATCTCCAGCACCAGACTCAAAAGATTCTCCTGCCTCAGCCTCTAGAGTGGCTAAGAGTTCTTATGGCTGGTCTTATACTGTCGTCTATGGGGTCTTCCTCCAGCCATCATGGAGAGACAGTCCTTCCCTGCCACCATTTGCCAGTGTTGCATCAGCTAGCACAGCTGGCTGGCCTGAGTTGTTCAGTTGTTCACTAACGCCAACAGCCCTGCCCTTGGCTCCTGGGAGAGGGTCCTATGAGAACATGGACTAGAAATGGCTTTGTGGAAGTGGTTCTATGAATTACTCTTCAGATCTTCTCCAGACTTCCCACCTCGCAGCGTTATAAACCTAGGAGACCAAGACCATTTTAAGGAGTGGGAATTAGATGGGGTGAAGGGCTGTCTGTGAAGGAAGAAGCAGCCACATCCAAAAGGGCTGTGTTTAGTTGTCCCGGGGGATGCAGGGCAGAGACCCCTGGAGTGAGGGGCTTGAGTTTCTTCTGAGGCCCCAAGCTGACTTTAACTGTAGTTGATGTGGGTCCAGAGGTCGGGTGTATCTGCAGCCAACTGTAGGCTGTCCTGGAAGCTGGCTCAGGCTACCACAGGCTGTGAGGAACTAGGATTGTAAGCCAGCTCAGAGAAGCCTATAGGTGGAGAGGTCTAGGCTCTGGAGTCTTTGGTGGGAAATGCTCCTGAGCTTTCAGAGCTGTTTCGGAGTCCCCACCTCCCGAGTCTAGATGTCCCCTCTAAGCACTCTGGAGTCTGTTCTGGGCCTTGCTGGTTCACATGCAAGCCTGGGGTTCCATAGGGCAGGCACATGTGGGGGCTGGGCTGACTTGTCACCCATGGTGTAGCCAGCCCTCCTCCCCTGCGTGCTCTGTGTTTCCCATTTTACCTCCAGTTCCTCCAAGTCACCAAGTCCAGGAGCAATGTCCTGCTCTCTTTTATGAGAGTGTGTGTGTAGCTGAGACATGGTTAGAATAGCTCCGGCAGGCCTGGAGCTCATGAATATCCTCCTGCCTCAGTCTCTGGAGTACGGGGACTACAGGTATGCACCACGACATTTGACTCCTGTTGTTTGCTGCCGCAGGAAGTTCCAAATCCTCACCTTTTCACTTAACCACAATCTCACCTAGCATCCTTCAGTCTCAAAGCTCCCCCAAGCCCGCTTTCCCAGCTGTGATCACCCCAGTGTCCACTTCTCTGCTCTGAGACCATTATCATTTTATTTCTCTTCTTGTGTGTGACTTTTTATCTTTCCTAACACACGCACACACACCTCTCCACGGCTCGGCTAAGCCCAGGGATGGAAAGGAGGCAAGGCCTCCTTTAGTAACAGCCCTGGCTTTGCCGGGAACCACACGGGAAGCAGCCTTGTTCACGTGGGTGAAATGGCATCTGACTGTCAGATGTGCTAAGACCAGGTCTCAGATAGCCATCCTATGAGGAAATGAGTCCACATGCCAGAGCTTGAGAGCTTACATCCCCTTGGGAGGCTAAGGCAGCCTTCATTTCGAGTTTGAGGTCACTTGGGTTACAGAATAAGACCCTGCCTCAAACCTTCTGACCCTCCTGTCCCCACCTCCTGAGTGCTAGGATACAGATATCTGCCACCACGCCACATTTATTTTGGTGCTGGAGGTCAAACCCAGGGCCTTGTGCATGCTAGGCCAACATTTGGCCAGCTGAACTACCTTCTAGCCCTGTCTTGTTCTTCAGCCTTGGCACACAAGAATCCCTTCAGCCAAAGTGGCTTTCTTGGAATGTGAGTTTCTGGTTTGGTCCCCGTCTTCCCTTAGACCTGGGGACCAAAAGTGTCTCCAGCCTGGCCCCCTCTGGGCTTTTCTGGTTGCAACAGTATGGTGTCAGATGAGGCCTGTCCTCTTTATACCTGGAGGTGGCAAGTTAAAGACCAACAGTTGCGGTGGGGGTGGCGGTGGGGGAGGCGGGGGCTTCCTGCCAGCCAATCGGAAGCAAATACCTAGGCTCTGGGCTCAGATCATCTGCCCCTGCTAAGACAATCATCAACATAAAAGGCTAATTGTATTAATCACCAAGGCACCCATCCTGAGTCCCCCTCCCCTTGGAGAGAATTATGAATTGCCACTGCAGATGGCTCTCCTGATTGAAAGCAGTACTCAGCGGGAAGAAGGGCCAGATCAGATTACACACCATTAATTAAAAACTTCCCCTGACAAACGAGAGCCAGGGAATGCACACCGAGGGCCTGCCTGGTGGGTCTCTGTCCTTCCCAGACCCCTTGTCCCCAACCAGCCCCAGGGACTGTGACGGTGATGCCTGCGTCTCCAACTGGAACTGCTGAGGTCTAGAGTGCCGAAGGCCAACTCTTCCCTCGTCTAAACAGATGGCCTGGTGTCCTAGAAAAGCCTCTAGAGCAAAAGCTAACCTTTGCTTACTTATTCCGCCGACCTTCGAAGTCTTCAGCCTTAACCTAATTACTGATCCTTCCTTTCTCGGGAAGGCCATCTCTTGCTCTAGTCCTTCTCTACAGAAGGGCTGCTAAAGGATTATCAGTGAAAACACTTCCCAGCTTCCATCAGGCCACCCCCTTGCTCTTTTGGGTTCCTAAATTCGGTAGTCTCTTCAACCACCACGGCCAGCCAGCGGAGGAACGAAACGATCTGCGGGAGGCGAGAAGGCAGTTCGGGTAAACAGACAAAGTAGCCAGTGTTGGTTCAAACTTTGGGAGTCTGATTCCAAGTAGTTTATTTTTGGCATATTTAAGCACAGCACAATTTGGTGAAAATTTTCCTGGTGATAATTAACTCAATCTTGATTGCACAATAAAGCTTAAGACACGACTACATTGAAACCCTTTGTAAAGCATGCGTGACACTTTCCATAAAGATGGGTTCTGTAGACAAATTCACAATAAGGGTCTCGGGGTGGGGAGCGGATCTGGTGTGGTTTCGCAGGCTACACAGACAGTGCAGTGGTCACCAGGTTATTAACCACTTCCACTCCCAGCCTTCTGGGCAGATAACAGGTTACGCATCCCTCCCTTTGAAGGAACAAGCCTGTGTGTTTAACATTCATGGTTCCCCTAGTGCATATCTGTGAGCTCAAGGACCTCTGTGCCTCCCACACCTAAATTCTGGGATTGCCAACGCTGCTCCAGAGTGGGAGGTGGAGACACTAACTCTGACTTCCACCCTCTTCCCAGCCCCTGTGTGGAAGCATAGGCTTCTCAGCTGCTGTCATTTTGGCCCATTTGGAGCTCCAAGTTCTGAATTTTCCTCTTCTTGATCAATTACTGCCTCTTCTCCCTCCCCAGCTGCCCTGCCTCCGTCATTCACTCATCAAACTTTTATTGAGCACCCAGTGTGTGCTTGGCTCTGGGGCACTGAGATAATTTGTCAAGAGGCTTAAAAGCCTACTGCAGGGGTTCCCTGCCACAGCCCTCTCTGAGCCCCTGCTTCTTTCCCTCCAGTGGCTGCAGCTCCTCTGAGACCCCAGAGAGCTCTATTTTAGAAAAATTCTAAGATGAGAGCTGGAGAGACCTTAGGGATCTTTGCAATAAAGTCAAGTGACCTTTGGCAAGTCAATCATGTCCTCTGTTCACACGCTTGTACACAGATGAACACACACACACACACGCACACACACAAACACACCTGTCCCTGCTTATAAAAGGGCACAAGAAGCCCTGGGACTTCGAGATTATGAAGATGGCTGAGGAGGGCTCAGCTTGGAGAGGTGGATAGTACTCGGTACCAATGCTACCGCAGCATGCAGAAGACCATGGATGCAGATGCTGGGTCACGGGCCACCGCTGCAGTAGTCGCAGGTCCACCCATTGTCCTGCCCTTGCAATATTTTGGCAGCCCCTCCCTCCTGTGGCCCAGCCGAAGACAAGTGCTTATCAATTATCTCGCTTTCTTTTTTTTTCTTCCTTTTTTTTTTAATGGATTTGGCTGCTGCATCTCAGGGTACCATGGTGATGGGTGCCATAGAGATGAGAACTGACTTGAATTGGCTTATCTCTTCATGCCAGGGTCCCTTCCTAGCCCCACCCCCACAAAGCTCCCAGGTCAGAAGACCTCAGAGAGAAGGGGGCAGGGCCCCCTGGAAAGCAACCCAGTGAAGGAGAGCAGAACCTGCTTTCTCTCCCTTCCTCTCCATCATCCCTCCTCCCTCTTCCTTCCCATTACCAACAGCAATTGTATTCAAACCCAATAATTACAGTAACTGCAACAATAATCATCATTTATTGGAGTCGTTCTACCAGCATTTAACTCCCCAAAGCATCTTCTAACTCGCTGTTGCCACAGTGCTCTCTGCGGGAGGAGTGTGCCCATTTTACAGTGGATAAGCTGAAATTCAGACAGGATCCCCACCACCACACGACCAAGCTCCTATTAGAGGCAGAGAAGATGCACAGCAGCCTTTAACATCTACCAAAATCAATTCAACTCCAAGGGTCTTTCAGAGGCGCTAAACCTCTAATCTCGATTTTCTGGGTCATTCTGTGGTCTCATTTAAGAGGACTTATTTAACAGCTTCTTTGGGTCCTAGGATGCTGGAGAGGCTTCCGCCCAGGATGTAGACTGAGTACAGGAGTAGAGGTTTTCCTGTGTCTACACTGAGGGGCCCCAGGGGAAGGCCATCTGGTCAGAGCTCCCTAATGCTGTTCCTCGCTAACCCAGGGAAAGGTTCCTCTGTCTCAACTGGTCCCACAGTACGGGGTGCGGAACTTCCCGAGCAGTTGGGAAGTAGGAATGAAGTCCTTTTAGGAAAGCGATTTCTGTCCTCAGGAAACCCCACTCTGATGGATCCCTAAACCACTCTGAGAGCAAAGAAACCCTGTGAGAAGCTCAGGCTTCTCAAAAAGTAGTGTTCCCTCTTTTCCTCAGTGGAAAAATTTGGGGCTTCCTAAAGCTCCCTCATCAGGATCCAAGCAGAAAGGCTATCTGGGTCCCAATTCCCCTTCCCCCAAGATAGGGATCCAGAGGCCCAGGATGCCACGGGGTCCTGCTGCCTCCCTTCACGCTTGTCCTAATGGAACCAGAACCAGGATCACAGGAGGGAGAAGGCATTACAGGTGTGGGGGAACTGTGGATTGGGGGGAAGTGGAGGACCTAGCTGGAGGAGGGGACGAGCAGGAAGTGTCCAAGAGGCCTGGGTGGATGGGTGGGGTCCAGAAAGAGGGTCAACAAAAGCAAAGTATGGATGAAAAGGACACAATGAAGCACATTACTTTGTATGTAAAATTTTAGACACCGAAAGAAAGAAAAAGGAAATGCAAGGAAGATCTTGGAGGATTAAATTAACTGGATGGATTTACTTCTAGATTTTTTTCTGTCTATTAATGCAGAAGCCAGTCATGGTGGTGGCTCAAGTCCCAACTATTTCATAGGCTAAAGGGGAAGACTGAATAGAAGGTCAGCTGGGCAGTGGATCTCGGGAGAAAGACAGGCAAGGAAAAGAAGCAACCATTTTGTCAGGGATAGGATTGGTACCAAGTCTCCCGATCCCCCCCAACACCAAGGACACCTCAAGCCAGGTCATACAAGGCAAGCCGCCCACCTGCATGCCGCCCTGGAAGCCCAAGGGGCCAGGGGCAGGGCAGTGTCACACGCTCACTTCTGTGTCCTCTGAGTTCGTTTGGGATTCTTTCTTCTGGGGCTCCGCATCTACCACTTTCTCCACCTTGGTGGTGCCCACGAGGATGGCCAGTCGCTGGGCCACAGTCTTGGTGTCAGGGAACAGGATGAAGTTGTAGATCAGTGAAGCCAGGACAGCCCCTGTGAGGGGTCCCACCCAGAAGATCTGAGAAGACAGAAGTAGGTGTGAGCCAACAGTAGCGCAGGGTGATTTTGGAACCCTGCCTGCTGCCTGCTGCCCTTAGCACTGACTTGCTCCCAACCCCAGCCCCAGGGACTCTCAAGTGCCCACAGAGCAGTGACTTGAGAACTATGAGCCCAGGGCTTCCTTCCTTCCCTGGAGGGTGCAGCCAAAGCTAAAGCTGGGGCTCGATTCCTCTCCCACTGCTCCTCTTCCCTCTCACCTCTCCTGTTTTAGCCCTGACTATTGCTGTTTCTATCTCTGCTTCTGTGTGGTCTATTTCTGTTTGTCTTTTTCTTTATTCAAGTTTGAAAATTGGTCCAGCTGGAGAAAGTGAAGAAGCAGCCAGAACATAAAGCCTGGGCCAAGGCTGCAGCTCCTGCCCTGGCCCACTTCTTGTGGGTCCCTGGATACTGCAGGATATTGGAGCTGAAAGAGCTGGGATGCTCACCTGGGCTTTTTGAATGCCGGGAGACCTGTACTCCTGGATGGTCTAAATGACCTGGTGACGAGAGCTGGCTGATTCTTCTCTGTGTGGACTTCCTAATGGTAAAACTAGCTCTAGTCCTCTACACCCCAAGCCTAACGGTGGAGGGGCTCACCCAGTGGACTGCGAACTTCCCGACAATGACAGCAGGGCCAAAGGAGCGAGCTGGGTTCATGGAACAGCCGGTGAAGTAGATCTAGGGATCAAAGTACAAGGAAGTTTGAGGCAGCCTAGGGGAGGACATTTCCCTCTGTCCTGGCTCAGCCCCGCGCCCCCCACCTCAGCTAGCCCTATATTACAGGGCACTCACTACCTCAGGCCACAAGACATGAGGAGCTCAGGGAAAGACACTTCCTGGCCTTTGGAGTCCTGTAGTTTCTCCAGGGAGGATTCCAGTATGTGCACATGCAGGGTGTCCTTGTTTTGTCCCTTACCCCAATGAGGTGGCCCAGGGCCACAGAGATCCCAATCATGGCAGCTGGGGAGCCCAAGGTCTGCCTACTGTCCATGGAAGCGAAGACACAGAGCACCAGCTGCAGCGTCAGGATCAGCTCCACGGCCACCGCCTGGCCAGTTGAAGTGCTATTGTGGACCTGGGCAGAGAGGAAAGGAGTACGCCAGGGTGGATGTGGGCTCTGCCCGCGGGACAGTGAGACTCCCTAGGTCTAGTCTTCTCTCAGCCCCAGAACCTAAGGTCTGAGCGGCCGACTCACATTACATCTGGCTGCCTAATGCCTGTGGAAGGTGCCTCTCCCACTCTACCACTGAGTGAGGCCTGTGGTTCAGGGGTGACACGGAAGTAAGGAACAAGAAAGCCTGAGGACAGAATGGAGGAGGCCTGTGGGTAGTAGTGGAAGCAGGTGGAACAAAGGCGATCAGGGGACCTGGGAAATGGCAGAGGGGAGGACACAAGCAGAGCACAACAGTGTGGGCAGGGTCCCCTCTCTCCCTCAGGCCCAGCCCCACCCCGTGCCAGCCTTTAGATGCCTGGTCCTTCTGACTCCCTCTCCTCCATGTTGCCATTCTTTGCCCTGTGTGTGCATCACACCACATCTCCATCCCTGGCCTGCCTAGATGAATTCCCAAGTCCATTCCTCTAGAACCCAGAGACCTGTTTGGAGCAGCTAAGGAGTGCATGGCTACGTTATCCGACCCCTCCACCCCGCCTTTGCTTCTGTCTGGACTCGTACCCTTACCACTTGACTCTGTCTCCCGTGCCCTATCACCTGCTTCATTCCCAGGCCTCTTTGCACCTACCACGTTGACCCCAAGGGTCTCTCGGACACCTCCTGGAGTTACCCCATAAAGAAGAGCGGCTCCAGCGGTGGCCCCTGCCAGCTGGGCAGCAATATAGGCCATAGCCCGAGGCAAAGAGATATGGGACCCTACGAGGTAGGCCAGCGTCACAGCAGGGTTGGCATGGGCCCCGCTGGTCTTCCAGGAGATCTGCACAGCTGTGGCTGTGGCCAGGTTGAAGGTGATGGCGATCTGCAGCACAGAGGGAAGGGCCACTGGCCAGGGCAGGACAGAGCCCACACCAAAGAACACATACAGCCCCGTGGCCAGGAACTCAGCAAACAGAGCCTTGCTGATGGCTGTCCAGAGTCTGCCAGCCAGTAAGAAAGCCCTGCAACACAGCCTTGGCTCCATGTCTTGTCACCTTGTGCTTCAGGTCTGCTGCTCCCGCTCCCCCCTGATTGCCCTGTCTCCTCAGGTCTCTGGTCCCCTGGTCTCACTTTCTGTGGTGGCCTGCACACTGATGTCCTCAGGAGCAAGCTGCTCAGGCTGATGGGGAGCCTGCTGAGGGCATTATGCGTGTCTTGGGGTGGGAGGTACAGAGGGTTGTGCTCACGTGCCTAGCTCCACCTAGGGCTCACCTGATGGGGGGGGCAGGCCAGTAAGGGGGTGAACTGGGCACTGAGCTGGAACCTTCCAGGACAGCCAAACGCTGGCTGCTAAAGGAAGCCTACCCTGAGACCTGGAGATTCAGAATGGACGTCAGGTCCCCAGCGTCAGCTCAGACACAGCAGGATCACTGAGAACCCCAAGTCCAAGGCCTGCTTCAGGGTTTCCCATGTCCAACCATCTAGTCTCTTCCTCTGAAGAGGTGGGGTGTATCCTGTGCCCCATAAACCTAGGTATGAAATTAGGTCTTTCCACCATCCCCTAAAGCCCCACTCCCATGTTGCAGATGCGAACAGAGTCAATTTTACTGAGGATATGTGGTCGTGGGTGTGTGGAGGGAGCAATGGAGTTCGGGTTCACTACATAGTCCTCAAACTGTGCCAGCTGCCACATGGGGCCCTGGCCAGTTCTATGTTCACCAGTGGGAATTTCCACCAGCCCTTCCCTCACTTCCTGCCTCTCTGTCTTCTCTTACCCGCTTCATAGCATTACTTCTGCCTGTCTGCCTTTCTGAGCCCTCGAACCCTGTGATTTATTAGGTCAGATGGTTATCTACTTTTGCGGCTATGCTGGTCCTAAAGTGTCACCAATGCCTGGACAGTGTCCTCTCGTTCCTCAGCAGCATCACAAGGCATTTTCTTAAACAAAGGTCTTCTCTCTGTGGAGCTGACCAAGCAATACTCTCACCCTGCCCTGCCCTGGCCCCTGGCTGCGTCTGCCATGCACAGATGGCCCTGGTTATCCTCAGTCTGTCTCCAAATGCACCCATCCCCTCCTCCCTCTTTTCTTTTCTCCAGTTCAGTTTGGTGGTACCTAAGAAGTATCCTTGACCCTTCTCCCCATAAAGCTATCGAGCCCTGCTGGTTTCAGATCCTGCTTGCATCCGGGCTGTACCCTCCTCCCGCAGCCATTAGCCAGTTGGTGTCCTCATTTTGCCCTAGTCAGCTCTCCGCACTCCAGTCAGAGCGGAGCTTCACAAACGCCATGATCAGCCGGCTGCACTCTGCTGAAGTCTCTGCTAGGCCTCTGCCACCCTCTTTGGCCACCATCCTGCCCATCGCTGAGACTCTCCCTCCTCTCGGAGAGCCCTCAACACTCTCTTTGCCTGGGTAACTCCTAGCCCATCCCTGAGGTCAGCTTCCAGTGTCACCTCCTTATGTCTCGGGGAAGGACATCTCCGTGTGTTGTCACTGTACACAAGTCAGCACACTGTTGCTTCAGAGTTGATGTGTCTCCCCGGCGGGTGCTAAGCCCTTAGGAAAGGAATCACATTTAGTTCATCGCTATGCAGTGTCTTGCACGGAGACTGCCTATACTAGATACTCAACAATGAGCGGGTGACTGTCACATTGGCTTCATTCTGGTCTGCTGTTCCTATGGCTGTCCTCCTGCCCCCTCACAGGACTGAATTCTCTGACATCTTCAAAGGACCACAGGGTCTGCCATGCCTTCCACCATCTCAGTCCCAGGCAATCCCCTCCCCTGCCCCCTCTGTTCTTCCAGCTGTCCTGGCTTTCCCTTCCTCTCCTCAGAGGAACCTTGGTTTCTCACTGGGCGCAGCATGCTCTTGCCAGTGCCCCGCTGCTAGTCCCCTGCCTCGCCACCACTCCCTTCTCGTTCTCATCCCCTCTCTGTCTGGTCCGAGCTGCCAGGCCCAGCTGGCAGCACTGAACGCTGTGCGGGCACAGCCATAATGGCAGGTCTCTGCCTCCTCTGTGACTCTCATGCCCCTCCCCAGCCCATCTCTCCCATTCTTCAAACCTCCCCCCACTGCACAAACTCCTTGCTTCATCTCACTTCCCATAATTGTGGGTCAACTCAACCTGTACCTCCCATCCTACCTAGAAAGCCAGGCCTCTAGCCTTCTCGCCACTTCCTACCAGCTGAGGGCTCAACCATGGCCCACACCCTACCCAGCTGCCCATGGCTCTAAACAAGAGGTGGCCTTTCTCTTATGCCAGAGATCCTTCCAAAATGCCACAGTGGTCACATCACCCAACAACCCTTCAATGGCTCCCCTTTACCTCAACATGCAAGGAGAGATTGCTTCTTCCTGTCCCAGTTCCCACCCTGCTTTACTACAGCTGGGCCAGACATTTACAGTGTCCCTCTCTACATTGGCGAGGCATTTCTTCTGTCTCTCCTCCAAGACAGTTCTCAAGTGCATTTTCCCTGAGAAGCCTTACCTGGTGTTCGTCCCTAGCAGAATCTAAGTGAACTAAGAAGAGATGTAGGATTGGGCAAATGAGGGAGACTGAGGGGTGCCCTCAGCGTACCTCAAAGGCCTGCTTCCCAGCCCTCTCCTGGGCTGTGCCTGGTAGAAGGATGGCCATTTACCAGTCGTCATGTCTGACCTAGCCTGGTTCTGGATGTGTACCAATAGCAGTGGTGGCTGTGTGGAGAGTTTTGATAACACAAACAGAAGCATGTTGAATATTGCCATGTGGACTGCACCCTGACCAATTGCTTGGCTTCTGTGATGGCACAACCTTGCTTTTAAGTGGGTATTGTTCTTATGACCCCACGGATTGGGAGAGGTTTCTGCAGACACCTCAGGAAAGTGCCTCCGGTCAGAGACACCATCCGCTCCCACTCCCTCACCTCTGGAGCACGGCACTGGAGAGTAGCTGCTGCCACGTACCACCTGCAGCCCTGCTCTGCTGGCAGAAGGTAAAAGACACTAAGTGCCATGACATCTTCTTTCCCAAGATCATACAGGACAGACCTCCTTGGCGCCCACCCAGTCTGGGACAAGGTCTTTTACCCCCTGCGGGCAGGCAGGCATTGCCCAGTTCCTGTTTTTCCTGCCCCAGCCAGCACCTTCCTGGGCCCAAACAGTCCCAGACTCTAGTGCCAATCTGAGCTCACTCATGCTCAGAAGCCTTTTGTCCCAGCCCCACACCTGGCTGCCTGCCGCTCCCACTAAAGCCCGCTCAGGCCCAGGGGGGAGACGAGGCCAGCAAGAGAGAACTAAAGCATAATCGCAAGGAAGGGGCTCAAGACAGTCTGTGTCACCTCGCTGACTCTGACCAGACTGGCAGGCTGCCAGGTCACTCTTGACGGAGGAGGGGGCTGAGCTGAGGGGAGCTGCGATCGGATCCTCCCCCAAATTCTTCCTCCTGCCCACCCACCTAAACAGCCACCTCCTGCCCACCACCACTAATCCTCTTCCACCTATCACAGCACCTTGTTCATCCACCGCTGATGGAGACTGGCAGCTTCCGGAGAGAGGAATAGACACAGAGGAAGAGCCTCCAGCTGGAGAATATGGGCTCTCCGTCCATTCCACCTTCAGGCAGAGAGCATGTGTGTGCTTGGGTGGGACTTCACACAGGTGCACAATACATGGAGCCTGGCTTCTTTGAGAGTGAGTAGTGGCCAGGGTGGGGGTGGGGCGCCATGACTGTGGCTCGCATGCCCATGCTAAGAGAAGAGGAACACACAGGGAAGATATAGCCTCCCTAAGCACAGCTGCAGGTCAGTGCCACAGCCAGGAGCCCCAGAGATGGACGATGGAGATGGACAGGATTAGTGTATGTGTGTGTGCATGGCTCTTTGTCAGTTCATGAACAATCACACACAGGTGCACAGCGCCCCCTGCTGACAAACCTGCCTGCCCACTGCTCTAACTGGATCAGGCAGAGCAGTAACTCATCTGCCTCGATGCCCCACCCATGCCGAGGGTCTGTCTCTTGTAGGCCCCTGTTCAACCTGTCACATGTCCCTTGGGGCCTGTTAGACAGGAGAATGCAAATCAGAGTTGTCTGAAAGCTGAACTGACGTTCTGTTGCCCTCTGTACCTCCTCCCGGGTAGTGAGGTAGTGGCTGTGAGGGGCTGCTCCCTGATTACCTCAGAAACCTAAGCCTGGGACACCCTCTTTGTGCTCTTGAGCACCTCATCGCTGCCTGGATCCAGAGACCAATCCTAGGGAAGAAGTGATGTGTATGGATTTGGTGGGCGAGTCTGCCCCCTGCTGGCTAGAGCTGGCACTTGCAGTCAGCACCCTCGCAGGAAGTGGGAGAGAAAAGGCAAGATGCGGTGTGTAGCGGTAGGTTCTGTGTACTCCCCCCCACCCCCAGTTGCTTGGTGTTCCATGGAAACCTGTCGGGCAGGCAGATGTGGGTCCAGCGGTTTTCACTGCCTTTCAGACCCTAGGCTGTTTTGGGGGTGGGCTGGGTGGGTTGGCCTCCCAGCCTGGGTCTGCAGCTTCTCCTTCCCATTCCTGCTGCCTCCAACCCTGCTACAGCAAAGCTGAGGAGCAAGGGAGGGGTTCTGCTGAGGAGCAGCAGACTGAAGCAGGATCTGGAGAGCAGAGTCCCTCCTCTCTCAGAGGTACCATCCTTACCAGGGTCTAATTCCCAGTCAGGATCTCACCCAGGGGGCAGGTAAATAGATCCCAGTTTATGGGCTCATCATCCCAGTTGTAGCAAGATTTGAATGTGGGGCCGTGCGGTGGTGGTGTATGCCTTTAATCTCAGCACTTGGTGGGCGAGGCAGCCTGGTCTACAGAGCGAGTTCCAGGACAGCCCTGGAACTCAAAACAAACTTGAAAAACAAAACAAAACCAAAAAAGATTTGGATGTGGGTGGCCAGTTTCCACCCTGGACTCTTTAACCATGGTGCTGTGTTGGGTGCTGACTGCTCATGGGTCTTTACCTGCTCTTCACAGAGAGGCGGCCATTGGTACTCCTCACCCTTACCTCATCTGGCTCCTCACGACCTTGTGAGGAAGCATTTGAATACATTTTACAGGTTAACAATGGAAGCACAGGAGTTTCCTGAGTGTCAACAGCAACTGGACAAGCAGGCAAGGACAGGAGGGGTGAGGGGATGACAGAACCCCCTCCCTATCCTGCCAAAGGGCAAAGGCAGAAGACAGAAGCCCCGAGGAGCTGGGTGGTGAGATGCTGTGTGCTTCCGAGGGAGACGGTAACCTCTGAGCACAGGCTCCAAGACGCCGCCTTTCAGAAACACTGGAGTCCCAGAGAAGGAAGCTCCAGGCTGGTGCTCTCAGGACTGAGAGCCTCTCACCCCTTTGGAATCTCAAGGGCCTGTGTTGGTTCACTCCCCACCCTACTGGGCACACCAGGCCCTCCTCAAGTGGCAGGGACTTAACATAGCCGAAGGGACAGGTGGAATGGGTGTGTGACTTGGTGTGGACCCTCTTCTTGGCCCTTCCTGGTCTCTTGTGCTGTTTCTGTATTTTTCTGTTTCTACATTTGGTCTCGCCACCCTCCAGCTCTCTGGTCCTGTCCACCTCCCCTAGCCTCAGCTTTTCCTTTTGGAGGACTTGTCTGATGGTCTTTGTGCCCTCTGATGAACATGTGTGAGGGTGACTGGCCATTGTCCCAAGAGGTTTCTGAAGGGAGATGACAGCAGAATATGAAGATTGATGGTTTTACTGGGAAGTGCCCAACCCAAAAACCAGCACTTCCCCATCCTTGACCAAAAATAAATAGGATGGTATTCAATGAACCATCTGTCCCTCCGCTGAGGGGTTCTGGGGGACGTCCCCTCTGCCCACATGGGGGCTGGCTTTGGCACTTGAGAGGTTGGGCTGGGTGACATAGCAGGCTGCTACCACCCCTTTCTGGTGTGGTCCTGGGCAGTCTGTGAGCTCAGTACTGCATTCACAGTCTCTGAGGTCTGATCTGTAGCATTCATTCTGCCTAATCCTGAAGAGACCCTGTCCCTGTCAGACTTCAGTCCCTGGCCCCACCCGAGTGTCCACTGTGGGCTTCTGCTTCCATCTCTATCTTCAGCGTGGGTCCAGTGCCTCTTCCCCACCAAGAGGGCAGTTGGGAAAGATGCTCGGAGGTCTAGTTTTCTTCTTCTTTGCCAGCAGTTCAGGGATGAGGGGCTGGCCCCTGCCTGTGCTGGTCAGTGTGCCGTCAGCTCTATGGTCTTTTTCCGCTCTTCCCGATGCTCTTCCCAGTCCTCGTCCGGCTCATATGTGCCCTTGACGATGGCCACACGATCACTGAGGCTCAGGGAGGAGGGGAAGAGCAGGTAGAAGTAGAGGATGGCAGCCAGGATGGCCCCCACAATCGGCCCCACCCAGAAGACCTGCAAGACAGGGTTAAACCAGAAGCTGAGCCCCAGAACTCATGGCCTTCCTCATTAGAACACAGACACACAGACCCTGCACGGAAATGGACATGTAGGCTTCCAGGTTCCCAGAGGGAAAGATGTCTTCCCATCTTGGAGACTGATACTCTCAGCCAGTCCTTAATGACAAAGTCATGGATCACAGACATGCAGATCCTCTAAGGAGGCAGGCAGGGCCCAGGACAGGCTTCCTAATCCCAGTCTAAAGAGAGGCAAGGGAACCTTCCGAGTAGGCGAACAGAGCCCCCCACACGATGTCGTCCAAGGTGCAGAGCTGGGCCTGCAATCCCCGCTGAAGCCACTCTTTGCTGCACTCTCAGCCTGGCTGACATACGGACACAACACATTGTGTGACAGAGGGACAGTCCCAAAAAAACATGGTCCCAACATCTCCACTCGGACAGATACACAGAGGGACAGACAAAATCCTCAGAGGATCAACACAGATGCCTGCTCCACTTCCAGAGAAGTGTTGGTCCACCCCACCCCTCGGGCTACATTTCAGCCCCTTCTGTGTTCCCTTCTCCTTCCAATCCCCAAGTTCTGGGCCCATAACATCCAGAAAGTCCAATCACTCCTGGACTTTCAGTTCAGTTCACTGTGTTTCCAGCACCTGTTAGGGAGCCAAGGGAAGGCCCACACTCACCCAGTGAGAGGGACTGAACCGATCCATGACCACCGCTGGGCCGAAAGAACGGGCTGGGTTCATGGAACAGCCGGTGAAGTAGATCTGGGTAGATGGGGTTCACAGTGAGGAGGGCACCATCCCTTCCCCTCCCACAGAATTCTGACTCTCTCAGGGTCACACAGTGTAGGGACCACCCACATCTCAAAGTCAGGTTTTCCAGATCCTAGGTTGCTGCCTCTGTTCACGCAGCCCACCTAACCATCAAACCATGCCCTCCAGACCATGTCTTCTTCCCTCCTCAGCCTCATTTAGGCTTACTTCTCTGACCTCACCCACCCTTCCACTTAGTCACACTGCTTCTCAGTCCAGAGAGGCTTTTGGGGAGGGGGTGTGCAAACCTAGGGCACAGTAGGGTTACAGCCCAGAAGCCCCAAGACCAGGCCTTAACCTCTGCAGGGTCTCATCTTTCTGAAGGAGTCGCTGTTCTAGGGCTCCATATTCATCCTGAGTGGCTTTTCTCCATGACAGCCCAGCCTATGTCAGCACTACTCACCCCCACAAGGTGGCCCAGTGTGACAGACAGGCCGATAGACAGAGCTGGGGAGCCCACTGGGCTGGTACGGCGGGAGTCAGTGGAGGAGAAGATGCAGAGAGCCAGCTGGAAGGTCAAGATCAGCTCCACCACTGTGGCCTTGCCAGGCGTTGTGCTGTTGCTGAGCTACAGGGAAAAGCTGGATTAGGCCCCTGCTGCCTTCAGGTTCTGTGACAGGGCTAGCGAGTATGGTTCTAGCCTTCAAGGCCACCTAGAACCTGAGCCCTTGGAAGCCAAGCTCCCTGTGTGAATCAGACAAGCCATTCGTTACAGAAACCATACTTCAGTGTGCACAGGCTTGAAGCTCAGGCCTGTAGCCAGAGGGTAGGGTGTCAGCGAGTTTTCCTGGGCACCATCGTGTCAATGGCTCTGCCCAATCCCCAGCCCCCACAAGCTGGCATTTACCCTCCCTCCTGTGGGCAGCTGCCCAGTTTGCCTCCTGCAAACTGCCCCTGGCCTCCTATCCATGCCTGACCCGCTGCTGGTGCCAACCTCAAACCCGTCTCTCCAGTGTGGCTGACTCACGGCTTGACAATGGCCGTGAAAATCCTCCTCTGTGTTTGGTTAATGAACCCAGTTCACATGGGACAGGGGGCTGAATCTAGGGCTGCAAAAATGGGGAGACAGTAGGGGGCAGGAGCAGGGGTTACAAAAGGGGGAGCCGGTATTTGGGGAGTGTCACATCATAGCTTCTAAGTGTAACACCCATGACACTTGCTATGCTATGCCCACCTCCATGTTATGGCTAATGGAAGCCCATGAAGATCAGGGTTACCCCAGACCACGATTACGATCCATTGCTCGTTGAAGGTTCCATTAAAAGTAAACAGCCAAGGGGATGGCAAGAAAAAGCTCGTAGGTGAGCCTAGAAGCCGAGGGGATGTTTCGGTAGCCATGGGGAGCAAGGCCAGGCAGAGCAGTGTAAGAGGAGGGGCAGATGAAGTATAGAAAGTGAGGAGAAGCTTGGCCAGGAGGTTGGTTCGTAAACCTATTTTTCCTGGTAAAGTTGTTGTGCACCAGCCTTTTGGTTGTACCCATTCTCAAGATGGAGGAGCATGGAGGATCTGGTCTTAATGTCCCCAGGGTCTCTGCCCACGCCTCCACCGTCTGGTAGGCACTCACCGCATTGACGGCCAGGTTGCCCCGGGCATTGATTGGCGCCAACCAGTAGAGGATGCCTGCCCCAGCAATGGCGCCCACCAGCTGGGCTGCCACGTAGAAGATAGCGCGAAGCAGCGAGATCTGGTTGCCTACTAAGAGGGCCAGAGTAATGGCTGGATTGATGTGGCCACCGCTCACAGGCCCCAGAGCTTGAGCCAGGGTACCTATGGCCAGGCCAAAAGCGATGGAGATCTGCAGAATAGAGGGCAGTGCCGAGGGCCACTTGAGTGCCGAGCCCAGGCCAAAGAAGACGAAGATGAGGGTGGCCAGGAACTCCGCAAACACGGCCTTGAAGAAGGCCACTGAGCACACCTCCTTCTTCATGGTGGCCTTGGGTGTCCGGTGGCAGCGGCAGCGTCGCAGGGAGGCCGTCGGGGCGGCGCTGGCAGCGGCGGGCGTCTGGCTGCGGGGCTCTGCGCGCGTTGCGGCGCCCACTCCGTGGCAGGCAGCTTGGCGCGGGCCGGGCAGGGGTGCGCTATATAGAGGGCGCGCGCCCCGCGGCGGGCAGAGCGCGGGGGGGCCGGGGGCGGCTCCCGTGCCCAGGGGCCAGCGCAGCGCGCAGGGAGCGAGCCTGGCGGGCGCGCGCTCGCCGCCCCCCGCCCCGCGCGCCCCCGACCCCCCGCCTGCACAGCGGCGGACCCGCCCGGGCCACGTGACCCACGCGGCGGTGTAGACCGGCCCGGCGGCCTGGGTCGCGCGCATCGTGCGCTCCGCGCTGCTCCCGCGCCCTCCTGACCGACGTACGTGCCCGGGCTCGCTGGGCTGCTGTCTCCCGTCGCACAGAGCCCTGGAAGTCCCTCTCGTCGGCCTTCACCTGTGGCCCGGGACGGCTCACAGTCTTTCCCTTTTCTGCTCTTCGGGCTTTTGGTCCAGCTCCTTCTTTTCCTCGCGCGACCAGGGCATCCTGACCCGGCTTCACCCACGGCCGGGCCAGAGTGATGCGATTCTCTGAGGACAGCGCCTCTTAGCTCCCTATCCGCCCGTGGCGGGGGCGGTCCGGCGATCGTGGGCCTCTCCCCGGTCCAGCCCGGTGGGAGCGGGGGCGTTGGGTAGGGAACACAGTGCCAGCCTGCCCTGCGCTTGGCAATCCTCGACGCCACGAGTGGCAGTGTCGGCTCTAGGCAGCAGGCTCTAGGAGACATTCTCCATGGCAGCCCTTGGGAGCCCTGGGGTGGTGACCGATTTGGGCTTAGGGAAAAGGCCCTGAGACTGGGGTCAGAGTGAAGGGTCTTGGCCTCTCTTGTTTCCAACCCATAAGTCCCTCACTTTAGACCTCCGCTTTCTTCTCTCTTCCTCCTCAGCCAGACTCGTTAGGTCCATTTAAACCCTCATTTAGTTTTGGTCGCTCTCCAAGTTGGCGTCTAATCCCTGTTGGTCTTTCTTCTAAACGTGGCAGTCTCGGTTTCTCTCTCTCTCTCTCTCTCTCTCTCTCTCTCTCTCTCTCTCTCTCTCTGCCGTTTTCTTTTTTTCTATCCCTTTTTGTTTTCTAAGTCATCCTCTTTCTGCCTGTCTCTCTGAGTCTTGGTTTCTGCTTTTACCTTCCTTCCTTTTACAGTCAACCTGTCTATTACTGTTTCTGGCTACTCTCTATTTCACCGTTCTTTAGTCTCTTAATCCGTGGGTCTTTGTTTTTGCCTGTCTCTATCTCATTTTCCTATGTCTGACTCTCATACAGTTTGTCTTTCTGGCCCCCACTCCCACCGCAATCAAGTGCTTCCACACTCTAGGACTGGGCCACACATTTTTCTAGTTCCCAGCTCCCTCTTGTCCTTATCTCTCCCCTCTGGACTTCCAGACCTCCTCTGCTGCTCTCAGCCCTCGCCAGGTTTGGTATGTGTGGAAGGATAAGGACTTTCCAGGGCTTGGGGATAGGGCAAGGACCCACCTCAGGGCCCCCTCTGCCCTCCACGGTTCATGCTTGAGCTCTTTGCCTTGTGCCAGCCATGGAGCAAGGCTCAGGAAAGTCACCTCATGCTATGATCCATTGAAATACCTCCCAGGGCAGTTAAGTCCTAAGGTGCAGCAGGGAGAGAGAAAAGATACGCAAGTCCAGCAGAGGATGAGAGGAGGCGCCTACAGAAAATCAAGAACCTGGAGGAGGGACTTTAGGCCAGGTGGCAGCTAAGAGGCCAAAGAAAACAGGGTCCAAAGAAACCCCGCTATTGTTTTCCATTTTGCCTGGCATTTCCTGCTGAGCGACTCCTCCCCAACGGCTCCAGTCAGGTGGACTGTTCTTTTCTCCGTGGAGTTGCACGGCTATGCCCCCCGCAGGGCAAGGCGGCTGCAATAAGGATTTTCTTTAGGGCTTGAGGTTCAGACTGGAGAACGGCCATGATCGCTTCAGAGACCTTGAGGCACCTCTCTCCTTTTTTAAAAAAAATTAATTTATTTTTCTTCACCTTTTTTGTCCAGGCACTGTCTTACTGAATCCATAGGTCTCACATTCTGTTTTCCTCGAGTGGGCAGGGATCAGAGCTCCTGGTAGACTGGCCATCAAAGGACGTTCCTGCCTGAGAATGTGAGCCTTACTCTTTCCCAGCTAACAAAAGACTGGAAAGACTAAGAACTTGCTTTTGCTGGGAATATAGCTCAGGGGTAGAGCCATTGCCTAGTGTATGTGGGGCCCTAAGTTCAATTCCCAGTGCTGGGGAGGAATAAAAGTTAGTGTGGGTCAGGCATGGTCGCTCACACCTTTCATTCCAGTCTGGGAGGCAGAGGCAGGCGGATCCCTGTGAGTTTGAGGCCAGCCTGGTCTACAGAGTGAGTTCTAGATCAGCCAGAGACTACATAGTGAGACCCTATCTCAAAAACAAACAAAAAAACTAGTTCTTGCCATTTTATGGATTAAAATATAGACTGGAATCGTCTCTCCTGTGCTAGTTCTTTAATTCCCAGCAACCTTGTGAGAGGACCAGAGCTCAGAAGTCACTTGCTCAGGCTGGCGCAGTGGCCTGGGGTAGAGACCACAGACTTGGTCACAAGGAATGGCCTTGGTGTAACCAAAGAAGGCCCCATCTGTCAAGGTCCCTCCAAGGGTAACCAGTTCTGTTTCCAAGGATTGCATCTGAGGGCTTTTCATCTCTCTAACCATCACGGTCACCAGGTCCCTTACTGGAGAAATGATGGGAGAGAGTTACTGGCAAAATTATGGAGACATGGGAAGAGAAAGGAGCCCAAAGTCTGGATGGAGCCTCTTACCAGCGGAGAACCAAGAATTTCAACACAGTTGGCAACATTTGCTTAAAGCTTTCTCCTTTCCCAACCATAACCCCCCAGTTTTCTAGCCTCTCAGGGAAGATGCCATTTACAATAAAAAGACCTGTGAAACGTGGTGTCTACTGGTGTTTTCTTATCTCACTGTAATCCCACCCAAGACACCTTGGGAGCTACTTTACAATCTGTTATAGAGAGGGGGCTCAGACTAGCACAGAGTCAATAATCCCAATGCAATTAACATTTGCTTAAGGCTTTCTCCTTCCCAGGTGTGAACCTGTAATTTTCTAGGAATCCCGTCCGAAACGCCCTTTCCAGGAAAACAGTGCGTCCCAGACTCCTGTGCGGCTTCTAGTTTCGCTTTTTCAGACCCAAGGCCCCTCCAGAGCCACGTCCAGAGCCACCCTGAAATCACATTTATTGAAGAAAAACAGTTTCTCAGCACCCTGTTGAGAGTCGCCGATGTGAGCTATGTGGCTAATACTCAGACATGTCACTGGCAGTCTTCACTGAGAAGCCGATGCCCACGCTCTCAGCTAGTCCTTGTTTTTCTTCTAATAAAAGTGTCATTTAATGAACTCCAACCCTACTTGGTGCTGGCGTCTCCTGGAGTTCTTTTCTGTGTCAGAGCCAAGGATCCGAGCTGAACTAAAGATTAAGGGAACTCAGACATTTGTGGATGACAATGGGGCTGTGATTCCGTCCCTGCCACTGCTGTCAAAGGGACTATATTTTAGAATAGGGGCTGGAGAGATGGTTCCATGGTTAAGAGCATTGACTGCTCTTCCAGAGAACCTGGGTTCAACTCCCAGAGCTCACATGGTGGCTCACAATGGTCTGTAACCCAGTCCAAGGGATGACCTATTCTGGCCTCTATGGGCTCCAAGCACACACATGGTGCACGGACATATATATGCAGGCAACATGTTCATGACATATATGATAAAATAAAAGTAATAATAAGAATTGTCTTTGCCCTGTGCACTCAAGGTCCTGACCTTCCTGTTCCAAAGGAAGTTCCCTGGGAACTATTCATCTGGGAAGAGTGTCTTCCTACCTGTGGCTGAGGGGCTAACATCTCTCAGAGAAAGGCTCTTCTCCCATCTCTCCTAACATAGGGACCTCTGGAAGGAGAGGGTCGGGGTGGAAATGTTAGGAACCTGGGACTGTCTCTGGCAAGTGGACTGAACTGATCATTTTTAAGCTGTGGGAGAGAGAAAGCATTTATTGACAAATGAGCATTTATTGTTTACTATATGCAGAACACTGTGTTAGACAAGACCAAAAGGAAAAGACAGTAAGAGAATGCCTTGCCTCCGAGGAGCTTACACTCCGCCTGCGAGGTGTCGTGTACATTCAGGACCACAAACATCAAAGCAACTTTTGGAGGGATGAAATCATTCCGCACAAAATGGGAAACGGGGAAGGATGCCGCCAGACAGGTGGTCAGCCGTCCAGAGCTGTGTGTGTCCCCAGCTTGGGGACCTGGAAGTCTGTTCACCTGTCTCTATGCTGTGCTGTGTCTGTCTAGTTTGGGTGTGCCTGACCTCCACCTTCTTGACTGGGTGCTCTTCAAGGGCAGGAACCACCCACGAGTCCTTGTGGCATTTCCTCTGACCCACTCACCACCCACTTAAAGACCATCTGTCCACTACATGATGGAGACTTGGACTGGGCTGAGTGTTCTGGTTTTGGTCAGGGGCTCTCAGGAAGAGATGCGGGATCTTGTGTAAGACAGCCTGGGTGCAGGTCTTGGCTCTGCTGTGTATTACCTGCATGTCTTTGGGCCACAACCTTTAGGGCCTCAGTTCTAGAATCAAATGGGAAAAGGAGCGTTTGCTCTGCCTATCTCATAAGGTTGGAATGCTGAGAGAATTGTGTGGAAACAGTAACGCCTTACACAGCTGGGGACTATGGCCCTTCCTGAACCGATGGAAGGTCTCCATAGATGAGTTAATACGTAGGAAGTGGCCAGCCCTGGTGCTGGGACACAGAGACGCATATCACTCTTATTCCCCGATTCTCCCATCATTTAGGCTTCAGTCTTGGGGCGGAGGTGACTCAGGAAGTGGTCCAGATATTCTTGACCTTTAAGAGGGGTGTGTTGGGGTAAGTGGAGTGGGCATGGGGTGCCTTAATCCTTTGAGCTTTCAGGGCAATGACCGAGAGGCGGCCCCAGAGGTCACTGATGCCACTCTTCGGAAGCCATAAGGTCAAGTCACTGTCACCAGCTGTTGGAGTATGGGAGGGTCCTTCCCACAGCATGTATGTCCAGTGAGCCTCTTCTTGCCTCCAATGAGAAATTTGGTCATGGAGACACAAAGGTCACAGTTACAGAGATTTTGTTTTGATCTGGTCACATGAATGGGGTGTTGGAGTGAGGCTGGTGCTGTGGACAGATGCAGTCAGAAGCCTTGAGAGTGTGGGGTGACAACATGGAGAAGAGGCTCCAGGAGTGAGCCTTGGATTAGCTAGCGGCTGCAGAGAGAGGAAGGGCGGCTGAGGGAGAAGGTAGGAGACTGCCAGCAAGCAGGCAAGGAGGAAAGCTCAGAACCTGGACCAGGAAGCGGCCAGCGCCAAACCCGGCTCCTTCTGTCTGGACCTTGGGGCCCCAGGGCTCCCATTTGCTTTAACTACCAATTACAGGAAGTAGAGAAAGTTAGAGGTCTGGCTTTTCTGCCTCCCCTACTGGAGACGGTGGCGACAATGAAAATGAGTCCAATAACGTGTGATAATGGAGTCACAGTCCACACGGCATCTTTATACGCATAGTCTTACTTAATCCCAGTTTAATCTCATCTGGGAACCGTTGCCCTGCTCTGGCTTCTGGACCCGCCTCAGCCTGGTCCAGTCATTTCCTTTCTCTGATCCAGGAGAGCACAGACTTGCAAGGTCCGCACACAGAAAGCTCGGGCTGTGGGAGCTGGAAGAGCGTGGAGCACAGAGCAGGGAGGAAGGAAAGGAAAGAGGGAACAGAGATTCCTGGGGAGGAGGGGCAATGAGTGACGGCGGGGTGTTGCTTGGTGCCTGTGGTTGCATGCCTGAGCACCTTGCCCTGCCAGCCATAGGCATGTGCTGTGTGCCAGGCTCCCGGGCTCACTTGCGAAACCGAGTGTCTCCTTTCATGCAGTATCTAATTGCAAATCTCCCCTCTCAGGACAAAAGCTGCAGCCCTACGGAGGGCTTTTGTTTTCTTTGCCCAAATGGTAGACTAATCTTTGGGGGTGTGTGGGCTCGCTGGTGAAGGGAGTCATGCAACACCCTCTCCCCGTTGAAGAGCCCTCCCTTGGGGTAGAAAAGGAGTCCTGGGATACCCAGTCCTCCCTTCCCCAGAGGTTATGTCTAGGGGACTTGTTCTCCTGTTGACAGGCTCCTTCCAGCAATGAGTCCTGGCAAATCTTTGGGCCAAGAACTATTATTTGGTGGAGTCTTCCCAGAGGGTCGAGGAAGAGGTTGGAAACCAGCTTCCCACCCCTTCCTGAGCCTGACTTGCTAGGAGGACTCTTCCATAGCAGAGAAAGTGGATTTACTGCAGGTGCCAGAGTAGGCGGCCAAAGCGGGAATGAGAAATCCCGGCCCTGTATCACCGTGGACATTCAGGGTCACACTCAGGCACATGCAGACCCTGCACGTGAGGAGAGAAGCACGCGGAGATGGACGAACACTTTTACACCTGAACAAAACCAGATACCAACCACAGACCCACAAGGTGGTCTCTACGCACGTTTCCCCCTGCACCAGGTGCGGGCTCTCCAGAGCTCTCCGTCTCCCGCCCGCCTGCTTTCCCTCCCCCACTGGCTTGGTCCCCCAAGTCCCTGGTTCCCTGCAAGAGGTGAGCCGGATGGTCGCTGCCAAGACTTCGGGGCGGGGGTGCTGCCAGGCTCCCGGGAGAGCTCCTTCTTGAGGCTCACCGCGCTTGCGAGCGCTGGAGCAGCCACTCTGAACCGGGGCGGACGGTGCGCCAGGGGGAGGTGGGGGGGGCGGTCGCTGGCTGCGCTGCGGTACGCTGCGGTGCGGGGCGCTGCGGTGCGGGGCGCTGCGGTGCGGGGCGCTCAGGCTTTGCTCCCACGCGGCAGGCTCTGCGGGGAGTGGAGTTCCACCGACTGCCGCCTCCGCACCTCGCGCTCCTCCCAATCAGTGTCCGGCTCTAGGCCCTTGAGCACCGCCAGGCGCTCCTGCAGGCTCTTTGCTGAGGGGAACAGCAGGTAGTTGTAGAGGAGGGAGCCAATGATAGCGCCCACCAGGGGTCCGATCCAGAAAACCTGTGCGGGTGAGAGGAGAGGTTCTGGCACCGGATCACCTAGCCCGCCGAACCCCCACCCCCTGACACTCTGCTGTCCAGGCTGCGTAGGAACCGGCCCTCGGGTGCCTCTGATACCGTCAGCATGAGCTGCCAAGGGCGAAGACTTGTTAGTGTAGGGGGTGAGTGGGTAAATTCTTAAGCCTGCTGCCTGGCTGGGAGTTCTACCACTTGTGTGGACTTAGACAACTCACTTTCTCCGAACCTGTTTCTTTCTTACAAGAATGTGCTCACTTCATAGAGATGGGGCAATAACGGGCAAGGTTTGCAAAGCTCCGAGCAAAGGGCCCAGCACATACCAAGTTAACTGTTAAGCATGAGTATCATTTACTGGGTTCTGAATGCCAGGCACTATGTTATGGAGATAAACTCGCTTAATTTTCTCCAAGAAAGCCGATATAATACTGACTGTTATCTTCGTTTATAGCAAGGGACAGGGGAAGACACTATCTTTGGCACAGCTCTGAAGGGTGGAACAAATGTTTCCCAGGACCTCAGGACAAGTGGAGAGGGATTGAGAAGTTCACCCCTCCACACTGCCCCCCATCTGTTATAGTCCCCTAGTGTCTCTCTGGGATGATTTCTAGGAACGGGAAAGTCAGGGCTTTGGCCATTACCCAGTGGTCATCAAACTTGCCAGTGATGACTGCCGGAGCCAGGGAGCGTGCTGGGTTCATGGAGCAGCCTGTGAAGTAGATCTGCAGCAGAAGGCGGGGGGGGGGTAGAGAAAAAAGGAGACTGAGAACAGGGCAGAGCATCCTGACCCCCACCCCCTCCCAGTGCTTGGAAGCTTGGGCTCAGTTTAAGGTGAACCCATGAAAGGTGGCCGGAGTGGCACATGCCTTTCATCCCAGCACTCTCAGAGGCAGGAGGATCTCAGTGAGTTCAAGGATAACCTGGTCTACAGAGTGAATAAAAAAAGAGTGATTAATTCCTTTGGGGTGTCTGGGAGTCCCAGTCTCAGGTTATGTGTCTCCTTTGGGCATTCTGTGTTACTGTCCCTCTGGGGAGTTGTATGTGTCTATCTCTACACTGTCCCATGTGGATGTTTCTTTGGGGGACGTGTGTGTTTTGGTTCCTGTAGGGTGGCTGGAACCTGCGACCATGACTTACTCCAAGGAGGTGGCCCAGGGTAACGGAGAAACCGATGGAGAGAGCAGGGCTGCCCAGGTTGTCACTGCGTCGCTCGTCGGTGGAGGCAAAGATGCAGATCACCAGCTGCAGGGTCAGGAAGAGCTCCACAGTCACTGCCTGGCCCGCTGTTGCGTTGTTGTGGAGCTGGAGGGGGGCGGTGAGTGAGTGGAGGGGAGCTGCTCCCACTCCCTGCCCCCTCTTCTGTTCACCTGCTTCTAGCTCCACGGAAGCCTCTAGGGTGAGAGCCAGAAAACTGCCCCCTCCACCCTAATTGTAACCACTACCCCTTCTGGATCCTGGCCCCAAGGCAGGGCGGGGACCCTGGACAGCCTGAGGGTGGGAGGTGGATCCCAGAATCTAACAGATGAGGAGGCTGAGGTCTGTGAGAGGAAAGAGGTCGCCATTCAGATGTGGGGGAGGGGGTCTGATTGCAGCAGGTAGCTTTGGGACTGGTAACAGAACAGTCTGTTTCTCTAGGTCACCAGGTGCAATGGGATGTGGAGGGGATCAATCTTCCTGTGGTCCCACGGTCAAAGAACGTATAGTCTTGTGGGTCATCTCTGCCTTCACCTCTCCCCATTGCATTCAGAATTCTGTCTCCAGGGCTGCTCCCTGCAAATCCTGTGGAGGTTGGGGGCGGGGGCTCTAGAATGCTGAAGGTGGGGTGCCCATGGTCAATGCAGCTCCTGCTGTGGGAAAGAAGAGAACTTGGGGTTGAGCTAAGAGGCCGTTTCATAACCTGGCCACACCCAGTGCTGATTTCTCTCTGGGTTTGTCATCCTGTACCCCACGCCCTGCCCTCTGGGATTGAGCACCACACAGGGAGGGCCAGTGACAATTCCTAAGCCCCACACTCCTCTAGGTCCCAAGCTCCTAGCCTGGTGCTTCAAGGTCTTTCTAGGGTCTAGCCTCAACTTCTACTCTGCTACAGCCTCCTAGAGACAGGAAAGAGGGCTTGGAACTGCCACTTTTGAGGCTTCTGTTTGCTGGGGGGCTATTTGCTTTGGTCTCAGTATCCCATTCTGTACAACAGGGATGATAAAACCAATCCTGGAGGATCAAGGATGACAAGGGCAAGCCTCTAACTCCACTCTTGTTGGCAGTGGCTGTGGCAAGGGGGATGCTTGAGATGTGGGTCTGATGTCACATAGCCAGGACTATTTCTAGATGATACTGTTTACTGCCTCATGATTTGGGCCCACTGAATGCCGGGTTAAAACTATAGGATCGGGAGACCTCAGAACTGAACTTACAACGCTGTACCAAGGATAAATTAGTATGTGGCCTGGCAAAGGGCAGACCTGCATCAAGGGCAACTTCCTGTGGTCTAAGCTGACTCTTGGTGTCATCCTCAGAGAACACGAGCAGCTCGGGTGGTCACTGGTCTCTCACCAGCCTCAGGGCAAATGGGCACTATGCTGCCTTATTCCAGGCAGGCAGGCTTCCCGCCACCATGCAAGATGGGTCAGTGCAGAGGAACAGCCTTTGATGGTGACTGCTGGCCTTAGTTTCCCCAGTGTCTTCTTGTTAGAAAAAGCCTGAGGTGTGCTCTCAGGAAGTTCTTCTTTGACTCTAGCTGGATGTCTGCCTGTTGTAAAACTCATTTAATGTTTAATAGCAATAGATACATTCCATCCCTTGCTTCGGCCTCCCTAGCCTTTTCGGCTGTACGTGTCCGGTCACACCATATTCTCCAGTCTGAAGAAGAGGGTTTTCCGTCCCTCTCATGAGGAAAGTCACTCCTTCAGAGGAGGTGAGTGTGTGCAGGGCCGAGGGAGCAAGTAAGCGGCAAATTGGAGAAGGAGGTGTGAGAAGTTCTTGCTTTCCTGGTTTGGGGTAGGGGTCCAGATGTGCTGAAGGGTCCCTAGATTCCTAGGCCCACACAGACTGGCGAGGAGAAGGACCATGGCTCCATTTTCTCCTCTCAAAGTGTCCCAGGCGCTGTGCACCACCATGGCACGAAGGCACCACTGCTTGGCACGCTCCAGACTCTCCCTGCAGGCTTCTGTTGGGTTCTGGTAATTCCAGCATGAGCAAACTCTAGAACGTTCACTCCACCGCTTCCCTTCCCAAGTCTGTTTCTTTGTTTGCAAGACAAAGCCCAGATGGTATTTAGGACAATTGGTTGAGGGTTTTGTAGCTGAATCAGGGTTTGAGGGTTTAGCACACACCCTACCCACCCAAGCCCACCCTCCCTTAGAGAGCTGTCAGTGTTTGGCTCACGAGGAACTGTCTAGTCCTCACACAGTCAGCGCTGTGGAGTGATCACATACCTTCCTGTCAAGATCTCTGCAACCGCACTTGGAAGTTCCCGAGGCCCCAAGGGCCTGCTTGTCTGTTCTAGGGTGCTGTGTCTGGCTGCACTTGACCCTAGGCCTCCTCTAGAGTACAACAGAAACCCAAGCATGCTCTCCCTTGGTGGTACTGGGTGCAAGGCCCCCAGGTGGCCAACAGGATTCTGCTCCTGGTGACTCTGTGGCTCTCTCCTCAGCTCTCCTGATGTAGCTGTGTTCCTAGCCTAGCTCTCTGTTTCCCCACTCAGCCTGTCCACACATCTCATCCAGCACAAAGGTTTTCAGTGTCTGCCCCTCCAGGAAGGGGCAGAGCTTCAGGCTACTCACAGCGTTGACAGCCAGGTCCCCGCGGATCTCTACTGGAGTAATCTCATGGAGTATTGCAGCCCCGACCACAGCCCCCAGCAGCTGGGCAGCCACATAGAAGGCAGCTCGAAGGAAGGAGATATGGCAGCCCACTAGGCAGGCTACGGTCACAGCAGGGTTGATGTGGGCCCCGCTGACATGGCCCAGAGCTTGAACCAAGGTGCCAATGCCCAGGCCAAAGGCCACAGCGATCTGAAGCACAGAAGGTGGGGAGCTGGCCCACTGGAGGGCTGAACCAAGGCCAAAGAAAACGAAAAGGAGCGTGGCCAGGAATTCAGCCAACACGGCCCGGGAGAAGGCTATGGATCGGAGTTCCCACATGCTGCCCAGCCTTCTGAGCCCTGGCCAAGGGTCTGGGCCACAGGAGTGGCTTTTCCTTGCCCCCCCTCTTTCTCTCCTCTCTTTCTCTGGGCCTTTGTGGAGTCTGGACCTTGGGCACTTATAGGGCCTTTCTATCCTGGATTTGGGCACGTGGGATAGAGGAGGTATGTCTGCCAATACCATGTTCTCCCATGGTGGCCTGGCCCCCACCCCTGCCCCTGCCCACCCAATGCCCTATCTTACCATCTTGGCTTTCACAGCTGACTAATGTTCTCATTAATGAACTCCAGATAAGGATTGACGTCTCCTGTTTTCCGTGTTTGTTCCCTCAGCTACCCCAGGGAGCTGCCGCAGGGCCTCCCCTGCCACCACAGTGGCCTTCAGAGAAGATTGTGTCCACTGACTTTCTCACTGACTAAGTGACTGGTCAAGGAAGGGGCAATGCCTCATCTGAAACCAACTGTGAGGAACTGTCGGAGCTGACTGGAAGGTCTTCCTTCTGGAAAAGGATGGAAAACAACTGGACAGCCTGTAACAAATTTCCAAGGCAAAAGGCCTAGAACTGGCTTTCTTGCAGTTAGTCACCCATAAGTCATTATGCTTTACCTTCAGCCAGGAGCTCCAGCCAGAGAGCAACTCCCTTGCCTGCAGCTCAGTGGCTCTGGGATCCTGGTCCTGCATGGTGGAGTCATTAGGGTCAACTGGAGAAAATGAGGGCTTTCCTGTCTCTGAGATGTGACATTTCTGGCCTGTCTCTATAAATGAGATAATAAAACTATCTCACGGGATAGAGATTTGCATGGATATACTGCCGGGCTCTCAGGAAGAACTTGGGTTCTGTCAGCCATTGCTCAGCGCTGTTTGCATTTTGAGGCAAACAGGTACCCAAATTCAGAGTCTCTGCAGATGCAACAGATTCCAGATACCACCCGTCAGCTCAGAGCCACCCTTGCCACAGGAAGAAGGCATTTCTGTGGCACGTGTGTGGCACAGCTAGTCCTCTAGGCTCAAGGAAACTACAGTGCCTGCTAGTGACTCTCTAGTCTTGGTGCTACTCACTTGGTCAGTGTCCAGGCGAGGCCGCCCTGCTGTCACAGCTGCTGTGACTGTTGAGGCCTAGAAGATGGGCTGACCCCACGCCTCTTCCTTCTCTGGAAACTCAAAGGTGGGTGGGCTCAATGCATTTAGATGATGGCCTTCTAGACCGCCTGGCCATCAATAGTCTGAGGAACAGAAGTTTGGGAGGGACTGATGAGTGTAGAGTGGAGACTTTATGCTATGGTTAAAGGGGGAAACTGAGGCCAAGGGAGGGCCGGTTACTTATCCAAGGTGTCCCAGGAGATTGGTGGCTGAGCTGGACTAGGTGCTTTCCATGACACCCTCCACGTCGAGCGCCTACTCTGAGCCTCAGTCTCCTCACCCGGATGATGGTGGCAGTGATGTTTCTCCATGCATTTGTTTTCAGAATGTACAAGTGCATAACAAACAGGTATCCACATACATAACACATGCACACACCCCACACATGACTGCAATTCCTGCTGTTCGAGAGGAAGATGAGAATGAGGGGCAAGAAACCAAAACCGACCCCAATGCAGGCAAAGCTCCAGGAGAATAGGGAGCCCCACAAGGCTTGGGTCTCAGGCAGTGCTTGCACAAGGTGTCTGGTCCCCAGGTACTCGCTGCTCAGGGGTTCTCCCCAATTCAAGACTCTACAGAGAAAGTCAGAGGTGAGGGTGGTAAAGCCCATTTTAAGAAGGGTGCCTGTGACTCAGTTTCCTCCTTTAGCCATAGCATACCCAGACTTGGCACACAGAAAGGGTGGAGGACCCCACCCAGGGACTGTATCTTGACTGCATCTTGAAGATAAATGCTATCTTGTATGTACTGTCTCCCTCTATACCTTCAGTCCATGCCTGTCTCAGGAGTCCCTGGAAAACCCTCAGGCTTTATATGAGCTGAAGTTGTGACAGTGGCTCCAAACTGACCTTGACCATTGGCTGTGTGACCTTCAAGGCACCACACACCCTTTCTGGTATATACCTTTTTTGCGATCATGAGAGCAGCGTTCATTGGTTCACTGCCTGTGACCAGCCTAGTGTCACGATAGACCCAGAACAGATGTCTATGATGCCATCTGCTTCTGCATGGTCCATGAAACCTCACCACAGATTTGAGCGGTTTTTGCTATACCTCCATATTTTCATGGGGTGTGGCTCAGCGGAAGAGCACAGGTGAAGCCCTGGGTTCCACTGCACTGAAATAACAAACAAAAGAACAAGGATAGGATCAGGCAGGGCATGGTACCTGTGGGTCTCATTTCACAGACCAGAGCATGAAGCCCACAGGGATTGTGACTTCCAGGAACCTTCAGAATATTCTAGTTTGGACCCAAGTCATGGAGGAGGGGGAGGGCAGCCACAACTGGACTCATGCCCTGACAATGTGCTCAGCCTTTCCTCCTGCCAGGGAGGAAGAGGGTTCCTACCCCAGGCCCAGCCTCCCATGTGGCCTCTGGTGCAGCCACAGTTTGTTTTTGCCTGGCTCCTCCAGCTTCCTAAACTGCAGTCAACAGAACTGAATGAGGCATCATGACAATCTGGCTATAGTAAAGGGTTTCTGCATGTGCAACAACCAAAAACTTACACTAAAGCCACTTGTTTGTCCCACATATTTATATGAACCAATGTCCTCATACTGACCACTATAAAATCTAAATAGTAAGTACTTCTAGAAAGCGTTGAAGATGTACGTCTTGCAGTGTCAAATAGCCACAATTTAATTCTGCATGTAAAATAAATGAGTACATTTATCTCAGTATGCAAATTTGCTTCTTTCTTTAATAAATGGTAAAATTGCCAGGCAGTGGTGGCACACACCTTTAACCCCAGCATTTAGGAGGTATAGGCAGACAGATCTCTATGAGTTCTAGGCCAGCCTGGTTTACAGAGCAAGTTCCAGGACTACAAAGAGAAACCCTGTCTCAAAGAAACTAAAACCAAACCAAACCAAACAAACAAACGTAAAATCACATGTATATCAAAGAATATTTTCTTTCTTTCTTTCTTTTTTTTTTTTGGTTTTTTGAGACAGGGTTTCTCTGTGGCTTTGGAGCCTGTCCTGGAACTAGCTCTGTAGACCAGGCTGGTCTCGAACTCATAGAGATCCGCCTGCCTCTGCCTCCCTAGTGCTGGGATTAAAGGTGTGCGCCACCACTGCCCGGCTCAAAGAATATTTTGAAAGTAAATTTCTTTATAATTTCTTATTATTAACTGTTTGAGTTATGTGCCTGTTTTACACACCTACATACCTGGGGTCGCAGAAAACTTTCTCAGACAAACGGGTATGAGCGGGAGACACTGAAGAAGCCTTGACCCCTTTGTCCAGCCACCCACTGAGCCACGGGAGGCCTAGGGAGCCAGCTATGTCTCTGTGAGCGCCTGCTCAGTAGAGTTTGGGCAATGTGCTGTCTTGGGTGAGCGAGTATGTACCTCACAGCCTTGAAGTGTGCCTTGAAAAGGATTTCTGATGGAGAAGCTGCACGCAATACAACAGTGACCAAGACTGTTCTTAAGCCCAGAGCACCAAACCCTGCTTTCTCGCCAGCTCCCATCCTTTTCACTCACTGGTGGGGCCTTTTCTTTCCTTAGAATCGGTTCTTCAAGCCAGAATCACTGTGTGTAGCAAAGGAGTTCCAAGATGGCCTCCCATTGAAGCTTAATGTTCCTGAATTCAGTTTGGCTAGGAAAAGATTTTTTTTTCTTCTTTTCATCCTCCCCTCGTTTGCTTCTTGCTTTTGAGGTCTCATGTAATCGAGGCTGAAAACCAACAAACAAAACACCCAAACAATGACGACAACAAAAATGTATCCAAGACTAGCCCCAGAGTCTGATTCTTCTGCCCAAGCCCACGGCCCCCAAACACACACAGCTTCTCTGCCACCAGAAGCAGTGATGTCATACCATCTCTTCAAAAGAATTTAAAACAGTTACGTATTTAGTATGTTGAGAGTGGCGTGTGTGTTTTGGTGTGCATATGAGCATTGGAGGGTAACCTGTGGGAGCAGGTTCTACCCTTCAACCATGTGTTCTCTGGGAATCAGACTTTTCTTCAGGGTGGGCAGGAAGCGGCTTTACCCCTGAACTGTCTTGCAGGCCTGAGGTCTGATCCACCTGACTGCTGCTCTCTCAGACGCTGCTCTGAGGGCTGTGAGCAGTGATGACTTTGTCCTTTCCTCGGAAATAAACCATACGACACAGCTTCATCTCCTGGTGGGATCTTCCTTTTGTAGCCATGAACATTTATGGTTGTTGCTTTGTGCTCATTCTTGAGTCACTAAGACCGAGTTCTTGCTCATCTTTTTCTGCAGCTTCCTGAGTGCTCAATGACTTTGCTTAATGCTGAACCACTGTGCGAATTTACTTATTTATTCATTCACAATTATCCTCATTTATCCCTCCCTCAGCTACCTGCCCCTCACTTCCCAAGCCCACCTCTAGCTTGCTAAGTTCTTGTGACCCACTGTTTTTAGGGATGTATGAACGTGGGTGTCAGATCATCCACTTGGGCGTGGGGAGCCTACCAATGGCTACACACCTGAGAAATATGACTTCCTCTTCCCCAGCAACCATTTGTTACTTGTGGCTCCTTGGGGTGCAGCCTCAAGAGCTCCACCCTTATTCTTGATGGAGCTCTGTCTCAAACAGGTCTTCTGCAGGCAACCTCCCTCGCTGTGAGTTCACGGGTGCAGTAACCACGTCAGGACCAGAAGACAGTGTTTCACAGAGTTCTTTCCCATCCTCTGGCTGTTGACTGAGCCTTGGAGGGAATGCCATAGATCAGATGACCCATTGAGCACGCCACAGTTACTTCTTTTCCACATTTTGATGAGTTATGAGTCTCTGCATTAACCACTGCCCACTGCATAAAGAAACTTCTGTGACCAAGGATCTATGATTATAAACAGAAGGGTTTAGAATGCAGTTTAACACACGAAGTCCATTTAGCAAAACAGCTGGAGTAGTTGGTCTCCCCTTTCTCACCAGAGCCTACGACCTTACCAGCCATGGGCTTCTGAACAGGTTTACAGTGCCAAGCACAAATTCCCCCCTGTGGAACAGGCTCAGATGTAATCTGAGTGATCTGTACTGTAGCATTTTGAAGACTTATTTTATCATTTGAGACAGAGTCTCATTACAGAGCTCAGGCTGACCTCAAACTTATGATCCTCCTGCCTCAGTCTCCCGAGTGCTGGGATTACAAGCAAGTGCTGCTCACCCGGTGTGAATGCATTTACAGAGGTGACTAACCTACATAGCAAAGAGAAGGCTCTTGGGAACTTACCAAGCCAAGTTTATATTTGCACAGGCAATGACAGCTACTCCCAGATGTCATCACACACCATAATTGTGAAGAAGATAATGAGAAAATAAGGCACACCATAGGATTGATGGATACAGCAGCTACTGCATTAAATGTGTTTAATTCTCACACTGTCATGCTTTCTTGGAACTCTTAAAAGTATTAGATCTCCGTGGTGGTTTGAATGAAAATGGCCCCCATAGGCCCATAGGGAGTGGCATAATTAAAAGATGTGGCCTTGCTAGAGTAGTTGTGACCTTGTTGGAGAAAGTGTGTCATTGGGGGCGGGCTTAGAGGTTTCAATGCTCAAGCCAGGCCCAGAGTCACTCTCTCTCCCTGCTGCCTGCTGATCCAGATGGAGAACTCTCTGTTACCTGTCTAACACCATGTCTGCCTGCATGCCGTCATGCTTCCTGCCACAATAATGGACTAAACCTCTGAAACTGTAAGCCAGCCCCAATTAAATGCTTTCCTTTATAAGAGTTGCTGTTTTCATGGTGTCTCTTCACAGCCATAGAACACTGAGTAAGACACCATCTCTCATCCTCATAGACATCCTATGAGCCAAAGGTTACCTCCATTTTTAAAGCCAGGAAGATGTGACAAAGAGAGGTTAGGTAGCTTTACTGTGGTAATGAAACTAGTAAGTGGGAAGGCAGAATAGGAACCCCAGTAATCAGACTTCAAAGAGCCTTTTAGGTTTTTTTTTAGGTTTATTTATTTTATCTTATTATATGAGTGTTTTGTCTGCATGTATGTATGTGCACCAGATATGTGCTTAGTGCTTGAGCATGCCAGAAGAAAGCATTGGGTCTCCTGGAACTGAAGTTTATAGATGGCTGTGAGCTGCCATATAGGTGCTGGGACTCTAATCCAGGTCCTCTGGAAGAGCAGCTGGCACTCTGAGCCATCTCTCCAGCCCATTAGGGGCTTTTTAAAAAAAGATTTATTACCAAGCTTAGTGGCACATGCCTTTAATCTTAGTACTTGGGAGGCAGAGGCAGGCAGATTTCTGAGTTGGTGGCCAGCCTGGTCTACATAGAGAGTTCTAGGACAACCAAAGCTACATAGATGATCTTGCCTTTAAAATAAATAATTACTGGGACTGGAAAGATGACTCAGCAGATACGAGCACAGGCTGCTCTCTCAGAGGACCCAAGTTCAATCTTCAGCACCCACATGGCAGTTCACACTATGTACCTCCAGTTCTAGGGGGCCAATGCCCTTTCCTGTCTCTTCAGGTAGCATGTATGCATGTGGTGCATAGACACACATGCAGGAAAAACCTTCATCCATATACATAAAATAAACAAAAAAATTTGGATGTTTTTTTTATTATACACTGTGTTGGTATGTGCACATGCATGCAGGCACCCTCAGAGTCCAGGAACTGGAGTTACAGGAGTCATAGCCGCCCTATGAGTAAGCTGGGGGCTGAACCTGCATCCTCTGCGAGAGTATTATGTATCCTAACCATGGGAACCATCCTTTCGTCCCTCAGGGGAGGTTTAGTTTCTATGAAAGTTAACCTCATTCCATCCCTTAGAATAGTCAAGATGGCCTGGCTTTGGTAGCGCACACCTTTAATCCCAATGTTCAGTCGGCAGAGGTAGATCAATAGCTGTGAGTTTGAGGCCAGCCTGTTCTACATATTGAGTTCCAGGCCAGCCGGAGCTACATGGTAACATCCTGTTTAAAAAATAAACAAAATCAAGACAAAAAAGAGAGCTAGAGGTCCCTAATAATATAATTGTTAGTGTGTCTTTTGCTAGTAGCTTGAAAGGAAACTGGTATGCTTCTCCCTGCCCTGCTGGTGTGGCCGCACACACTTTTAATACCAGCACTCAGGAAGCAGAGGCAGATGGTCTCCGTGAGTTCGAGGCCAGCCTGGTCTACACACCGAGTTTCAGGCCAGCCAGAGCTACATAGAGTCCTAGTCATTGTTCTGTTGCTGTGAAGAGACACCATGAACCACACAACTCAAAAAGGAAAGTGTTTGATTGGGGGCTTGTGATGTTCCCATCACGGTAGGAGCACGGTGGCATATATCACTCTGGAGCAGTGACAGAGAGCTACATACTGATCCACAGACCTGATCTGAAAGAGAGACTGGGCCTGGCATGGGGTTTTTAAAGCTCAAAGCCCACCCCTAATGACATGCTTCCTCCAAAAAAGGCCACACCTCCTCCAACGAAGCCATATTCCTCCTAATCCTTCTAATCCTATAAGAGAGCTCCACTCTCTGGTGATGAAGCATTGTTCAAATATATGAGCCTATGGGGATGGTTCTTATTCAAACCAATACATATATAGCAAGACTCTGTCTCAAAAAAAGGGAATATTCCAAGCAATATTTGAAATATATCAAAGTTATTCTAAACAGTTCTCAATCTCCTTGAAGGCTTGGGAACATCTGAGCTGCACCCTAAGTCCTCAGGTGCTGTGCCTCAGTTGCCCCATTTTCCACAGCAGAGTTCATGACAGCGGCACAGATCTGGTGAGGGGGAGGGCAGCCATGAGCTGTCGCCCCAGGCTGCTTTCCCTGTTCTCACCTGTGACAGGAAAGGATGCAGGCCCAGAGGTGACAGAGTCCTGTGGCCTCTGTCCTGCCCATTTGGAGGGGGCAAGGTGGGGACTAAGTCACAGAGATTGGACTTTCACCTTACCTTTCATGGCTTCCCAGCGTCCTCAGGGCCTTGGGCTTGGGAGTCCCCTCTCTCCTCTTCATTTCTAAATCCTTCTGTGTCTTCATGGCCTGTGTGTCATCCTCATCGTCCACAGCCAGGACCTGACATACAACCCTTTGGATTGAGCCCTGTGCTAAAAAGAACATTTACTATTCTAACCCATAAATATTATTTCTCAAATGGTGAGATGAGTGGTGGACGGTTAGGAAAGATAGATAAAACTAGGATTTCAGAAAACATTCCTAAGTGTGATGGTTTGAATTCTTGTTTCCCAAAGGGTAATTCAAATCAGAGACAAAGTGATTCTGTGATCCATTCCCAGTTGTCAATCGGTTTGAGGGGCTCTGCTGGACATTCCTCATCAGAGTGTGTTCTCCCCAGGGAGACCCTCAGCTCCATTTCCCGGCTCTTGAGTCTGTATTTCTCACTCTTAGCTGCTGTTGCTGACCCGGTGGGCCCTGACTTCTCTGACTGTGAAGCTCAGGAATCCAGAGACTGTTTCTGGTTTGTTCCCAATCGCACCCCCCAGTACCTCTCACACTCTCTGGCGTGTTCTAGCTGCTCAATGAATGTTTGTTGAGGGACCACTTCCTCAGGCCCATCCTGGCTCTGACTGCCACCCCCACCCTCTGTGAAGGAGCTACTGGAACTGATTCCAGAAAAGGCTGGTTCTTGGAGCGTGGGCTAGATGGGGAGTACCAGAGTGTATTTGAGCTTTGGTGGTGTGGGGAAGGTCCTTGCATGTGACAAGGACTGGATGTAAAAAGTGGGCTAGGGGCAGGGAGATGTCCCTCACAACTGTCTTGGGAGGAGATGAGTTCCTACTTACTCAGAGGGGTCTCAACAGGATGGGGGGCAGCACCAGCAATGCGAGGGAGCATAGGTCACAGACCAATGGAGCCTCCTGACAGGAGGGCAGCTGGGTGCATGGCAGCTCCGAACTCTTCCTTATCCCTGTGTCCTCCTCACCCATTGCATCTGGGGGAAGCCGGCCAGACTGGAGGCCCAGCGGGGGCTGAGCGCGCCTTGATGGCTGCTGCTGTTTCTACCTTTCAGGGCCTAGGAAGTCTGGTGTGCTCACCTCCAGGGAGAGAGGGGAGCCCTGAATGCCAGCCAGGATGCACCATAGCCATTACCAAACAGGAGCTGGCAACAAGCAACACCCAGTGACCTTGTATACAAAGGTCACCTGAACCTATTTACTCTCTGCTCACAACATCCTGACTCCCTGTGCCGGCTGCCCCGGCTTCCTTGTTGGGCATCCTATTAGCTCCTCTCCCTCCCATATCCCTCCCTCCCCCACCTCTGGCCTGTCACCACAACCTTTACCTTCCTAGTGTCACCCCCCACAGCTTCTGCCCCAGCCTGTTCCTTCTTCCTTAGCAACCAACACTAAGCTCCGCTCTCCCTGTCCTCTCAATTACAAGGTGCAGCGAGACAGTGTATATGGATTAGGGAACAGGGAACTGAAGGAGCAGCTGGCAGCCACCGCCTCTGTCCCACCCCTTCTGCCACATCCCTTGTCTCACATCCCATAATAGGGATAGAGTGTATGCTTTCGCAAATGAGCTGCAAGCTCTCAGGACAGAAGCCATGTCTAACATACCTTTGCTGTCCTAATGCCACGTGATTGGCATGGGACGGATGCTGGAAAAATGTTTGTAGAATGAACACGTTTGCCCAAGGTCAGGCAGCTAGGAAGTAGCTATAATTCAAACCTAGTTCTTCCTGGATCTCACCTCACCCCACTCTGAACCCGCCAGGAAGCTTTCCTCTACTTAGACAGGCAGCTTCTGTCCCCACGCCTTAGAGACCTGGACACTTGCTACATTCTTGTCCTCACCCAGGATAGGCTCTGACCCCACAACTCTGTGACTTTGGGAATGCCATGGAAAGACCTCAGCCATGACAGTGATCCCTGATTGTAAGCCATTCATGGTGCCTTTGCCTCTGCCCCTTTCTCATGCTAAGCTCTCACAAGCACCACCTGGCCCCAGGCCCAGCTCTGTTCATTTAGCAGCAGCTTAGTACCAGCCTCCTGCGTCCTCGGTCTGCATTCCTTCCTAGTTCAAGCCGGGACCTCTGCTGTCCCCCATAGTAATGTGATGCCCTTGGGGGTGTCTTGTGCTGCCACTAGGCTTGCATGGGGCTGAACACTGACCTTAGGATGGAGGGACCATTGTTTTCTCCAGCGATAGAAGGCATGGAGGCCTGCCTGGCTGTGGGGCCCGAAACCATTCAGGCCTTCCAAGGTCTTAGCAAGGGTTGAAGGCTGTGTGGTTCTGGGAAGTCCTTTACCCTATCTAACCACCCACCTCGGGCCACAACATTGGCCCATCACCTCTGGCCGCAACGTTGGCCCATTCGCTCTGCTGCCAGTTGACAGATGGCTGTTTTCTCATGGCTTTAGAACAGTGAGGCAGTTCATTATATTTACTTAGCCATGCAACAAATGTTTCCTGAGCACGAGCCATGTGCCAGGTACTTGTCTAGGCTTTGGCCATCCACCACGGAAGAAATCTGAGAAATTGCTGGGGGAGGGGCTTGCACTACAGAACATTTAGTTTGTGAGGCAGAGGCCCACCACCTGATAAGACCCAAAAACGCCAGGATGAGGCTGAGTAGTGAGGATTTGCCCAGCACATGTGAGAACCTGCATAAGATCAGCACCAGAAAACAAATGAACAAACAAACCAAGATCAACAGCAGCAAAGAGAGAAGAAAAGAAAAGATTAAATGAAAGCATAAATATTGGAAAAGAATAATGTTTACTCTCAAGCATCGCCCCTCTGCTTAGTGCATGAATTGCATGATTCAGTTAAAAGTAAATGCTGGGCTGATGGCTCAGCAGCCAACATGCTTGCCTGAAAACCGAGTTCAGTCTGCAGGAGCCACATGGTGGAAGAAGACAACTGACTCCTGCGAGTTGTCTGACCTTGACAACTGCACACATGTGCATGCATGCACACATTACAAAGCATTTTTAAGTGAACGTTGTATCTTTTAAAAGATAATCACAGTCAGCTATGGTGGCACACGCCTTTAATCCCAGCATTTGGGAGGCAGAGATGGGCAGAGCTCTGTGAGTTTAAGGCCAGCCTGGTCTACAGAGTGAGCAGTCAGGACTTCATAGATTCTTAAGCAAAACATGGCAGCACACAACTGTAATTGCAGACTGGGAAGTGGAGTCAGGAGGATCAGGAGTTCAAAGTCGCTCTCTGATATATGTGATCCTGTCTCAACACCCTCTCTCTCCCAGAAAAAAAAAGGTAATCACAGAGTTAACATCTGACCCCACATTGTCTTTACCATATATCCAAAAGAGCAGACCATTCCAGCCTCACCCTCCACTCACACTCACACACTCTTTCTCACATACACACTCACATACTCTCACACTCACACACACACTCACATACATACACGCACATACTCTCACACTCACACTCTCATACTCACATACTCTTACACTCAAACACACACTCACATACTTTCATACTCACACACTCACACACCCTTACACTCACAACTCATACTCTCACACTCACACAAACTCACACTGTCATACACTCTCACACTCACACTCTCACACTTACACTCACACACTCTCACACACTCACACACTCTCATACACACCCACACATGGCTATAGGCACATTACTTGCATTGGGTAAAGTTAGAAGACAACTCCAATGACCATCGGTAGAGGAACACACTTGCGATGTGCTCACACAGTAGAATTTTATTCAGCTGACAACATAGATGAAACTGAAATGTGTTGAGTGTGGAGTAACCATAGAAACCAGGAAATAGAAGGAACCATTGCTGGGGCAGGGTAGTGGGGATCAGAAAAGAGAAGACTAGCAGAATACAAAAGGGAAATGGGAAAATGGGGTCTCCAATGTAGGAGGAGGAGGGAAGTAAATGCAGAGGGAGAGAAGAGAAAGAAATAACAGCAAAACTGCCAGAAAAAGTCATAATGAACCATACTATTATCTACCTAAAATGCATATAATATCTGTACATACCTACACACACACACACACACACACACACACACACACACACAATTTAAATAAGAATTTCCCATCAGGATGACAATTCTGGTTCCAAGAGCCAAACACCATCTAACAAAAGCCCCAACAGCAAGCATGAGAAGCCCTCTTTTGAGTTGTTGGTCAGGGTTGTCCAGCCACATGACAGACTGTTGTTATTGCCCTGGTCACCCACTAAAGGTGAAAGGTAAGTCCCTATTGCTGAAGACAGCATGCACTTCAGACACAGGGCCCAGAGGCCTCCAAGCTGGAACTGACCTGAGTCTTCTCCCTGCGGACTAGCTCCCATGGCACCAGAAGGTGCCATGCAAGCTTCCAAAGGAGGGAAGCAACCTGAAACTTCATCAATGATCAGCATGGCATGATAGCCCCAAGGGTGCAGTAGTGGCACACATACCTTGGCGTAACCAACAACTCTCTAATTGGATTTAATACCTGCTCAACAAGAGGGAAACCGTGCTTAGCACTAGAAACCTAGTCACCTTCTCAGTGCTAGTGCTAGTGAAGTCATAAATTTCGGAGGAGAACCTACAACCTCCATTTCACTAAACCAGCATCCTAACTACACGCTAAATATTTGTCCTTATACCCACAGATAAATACAGTCTTCACTTCTCATCAAGGAAACTTTTCTTCTCAGCTAATAGAGACCCTTACAGAAAACAGAGTCATGGAGCACAGACCAGGGGACGTACCTGCAACACAGCTCCCTCAGCCCAGGCTCCGGGACAGCTGCAGGGGAGGGGATTAAGCAGGGTGAGCGCCAGAGGAGCCAGGAGTTATCGTGTCTTCTGGTTATGTCAGAAGCTGCACTGTTTTGTCATCTTTTACTCTTTTGGCTTTCTGAGGGGGCCCGCCACCCAGTTCCCAAGTAAATCACACACACGGAGGCTTTTTCTTACCTATAAATGCCCGGTCTTAACTTGGCTTGATTCTTGCCCGCTTTTCTTAAATTATCCTGTTTACCTTTCCCCTCTGGGCTTTTATCTTTCTTACTTATGTATATCTTACTTTCCTTCTTACTCCATGGTTAACTGGGTGACTGGATGGGTGGCTGATTGTCTCCAGTGTCCTCCTCTTTTGGTTCTCTTGCTCCTCCTCTTTCTTTTTTTCTTTTTTCTTTTTTTGGTTTTTCAAGACAGGGTTTCTCTGTAGCTTTGGAGCCTGTCCTGGAACTAGCTCTTGTAAACCAGGCTGGTCTCGAACTCACAGAGATCTGCCTGCCTGTGCCTCCCAAGTGCTGGGATTAAAGGTGTGTGCCACCACTGCCCGGTGCTCCTCCTCTTTCTTGTTTCTCCTTCTATTTATCCCCTTTGTCTGCCAGCCACACCTATCCTTGCTTCTGCCTCACTATTGGCTGTTCATCTGTTTATCCAGCAGGCATTTTAGGCAAGCACAGTAGCACAGCTTCACAGAGTTAAACAAATGAAGCATTCACAAAAGTTACACACCTTGAACTAATACTCCCCAACACTGCGCCCATAAAATCTCACCAACCTGATGCTTGAACACGAGCTGAGCAATGATGACAGCAATAGACATGCCAAAGTGGACGGGAAAGACCACAAGAACTAAGGCAACTACGGAATGCAGAGGCTGGGGTGATAGCCTTCTCTAGAGAAGACACACGTTGGCTATCCAACACCAAACAGTCAGCCCTGAAAACATACATGCAAGTAAAATCATACGGACACACATAAATATATGCATGTATGTATATAACCATAGTTAATGAAAAGGGAGGCGCAAATTTGAAAGAGAACAAGGAGGGGTATATGGGAGGGTTTGGAGGGAGATAGGGGAAAGGGAAAATGATGTAATTAATTATATTATAATCTCAAAAAATAAGACAATTAAAAGAAGCCTGTTAAGTGGAAGAAGCAGACATGAAAGGACGTATGTTGTATGACACCTTTTATGCATTGTCCAGAACAGGCAAATCCACAAGAGACACAAAATAGACAAGTGATTGTCAGAGGCTGGGGCGGGGGGATGACGGAGAAGGGGAGCTCAGTGGGAACAGGGTTTCCTCTGGGGTGATGAGCTGCCCAGGAGTAATAGTTGCATCATACTGTGGATTTATCGACTATCTCTGAGCCGTCTACTGGAAGATGGTTGAAATGGTGGATTCTGGGCGATTCTGCTTTGCAGTGGAACAAGAGTTTGCTGTACCGACCTTGTCACACTGTCACACTATGCCACAAGCAGAGTGGTAGATTCAGAGGCCAGCCAAGTCAAGCCTTGAGGGCCCTGGAGGGCAGATGGAGCAGGATCGAGGGAAGGGAGGAATAAGGAATGGCTGAGTTTGCTGCCTTGCCTTAGCAAGGCAAGCTCTAGGGGCTGACAGCTGACTGAGCAAAGGGCTGGAGCGTGGGAGGGGGCTCTGGGACCATGCTGTGGGAGGGAGAGAAAGGCTTGTCCCAGGATGCTGTGCCAGGAGTCAGGCCGGAGGGAGGAGTGGGAGAGGCAGAGCAGGAAGTGCTGGTGGCTGTGTGCCTCCGTGGGGGCGCCAGCTGCTAGACACAGGTTTCCAGACCAGTTCCCTCTGCGGAGCCCAGCACAGAGGGACTCCATCCTGACAGGGGAGCCGCCACAGTTGGGGCTGCCCTTTTGAGGGAGCTTGCACCCGTCTCTCCAGCCAGCTGTCAGCACCCTCGTTAAGATGTGATGGACGTACATGGTCCATGTCCTGTCCCTAGGCTGCAGCTTTCAGCTGAAAGAAACAGTGAATTTTTAGCTCATAGACCCACACTCCAGCCAACCACAGTGGCCTCTTTCCAAGCCCATCTGTGTACTAGACCACAGCTAGAGCGAGGGAGGCACCCCACCTCCCTCCCATAGGACCTTCCCTGCTCCCCCAGGCCTGCAGGATGGCTTCAGCAGCCACTCAGTCAGATGCATCTCATGAATGGACCACACTTCATCATCTGTGTTCCCCACTTGTCCCTGTTCTCTCCTCCATGGCTGAATATGGTGGCCACTTCCTCCCAAAGGGCATCCTCCTCCCTCCCTCCCTCTGGCTAGCTCCTGGCTCTGCCCTCTCCTCCTCCAGGAAGCCTTCCCTGATGAGTCAAGAATACCCTCCTGTGTATTCCTAGAGCTTCCTCCAAGTCCAAGCTCGGTGCTCATCTGTGGCCTGGTCTTCCTGCCACGGATCTGGGGTCTCCAACACATCACCTGATATGAGTGTTCAGCACAAGCTATTGCATGTGGCTGGGCTGGGCTGCAGATTTCTGTTTAATTCTTTCTTTTTCTCTTAGACAAGGTCTCATTTAACCTAGCTGACCTGGGTAGCGCTTCATCCTGTGGGATTCCTAAGGTCACCTTAATTCCTCACTGCTCCCTGAAGACAATGAGTGAACCATAGGCTTTTCACTGCCTACCCAGCTGTCTACCCTGCAGATGGACGCATCCAACCCTGGCTCGTATCGATATCATACCCTTTCCAGTCTCCACCAGTTGCATCCCCCACCCCCATCATTCTTTTTGCTACTTCACTTCTTCGGTGGAGACTCACGGGTCTCTGTCTGGAAATCAAAATGTGCAACACACCCACCTGCACTGTCCCCTCCCTTCTGCATCTGCATTACCTGGTGTAGAATGATCTTTTTGTACACTGTGAAGATGTGTCTTTGCCAAGGTGCCTTCTGATTGGTTTAATAAAGGGCTGAATGGCCAATAGCTAGGCAGGAAGAGGTTAGATGGGGTGGGGAGAGAGAGAGAAAGAGAGAGAGAGAGAGAGAGAGAGAGAGAGAGAGAGAGAGAGGAATCTAGGAGCAGGAGAGAGGCCAGGAGAGGAAACAGGAGGTATAAGATGGAAAAGAGGTAAAAAGCCACAAGGCAAAATGTAGATTAAAATAAATGGGTTCATTTAAGCTATAAGACCTACTGGGACAAACCTAAGCTATAGGCTGAACTTTCATAATTTTTTTTTAATTTTATGTACATTGGTATGAAAGTGTCAGATCCCCTGGAACTGGAGTTGCAGACAGTTGTGAGTTGCCATGTGGGTGCTGGGAATTGAACTCAGAACCTCTGGAAGAGCAGCCAGTGCTCTTAACCACTGAGCCATCTCACCAGCCCCACTTTCATAATTAATGTCTCCATGTCGGTTTTTATGAGCTGGTGACCCAAAGAAAAACCTGTCTGCAACTTCCCACACGCTTTCTCTAAGTCTCCCTTGGCTCCCTCCTTCCCAAGCCCTCTCTAGTCTCAACTCCCAGTGTCCCTCCAGCTTAAATGGTTGGGCTGAAATAGGGGCAGGGCTAGGAAGCAGAGGACTCTGGGAGTCAGTTCCTTAGGCATCCTGGGGTTTTCTCTGGAATGAGGGGAGCTGTCTGGAGCTGCAGGAAACGTGTTCTAGAAACTGTAGCTCTACCAAGAGTTTCCATAGTGCCCTGGAGGGACTCAAGGCAGCCTTCACCCCAGAGGACCTGCCCAACAGTGTGTACAGAGGACTCCTGGGTAAAGGGGAGAAGAGAGGGTGGGGGGCAGAGCCTGTGGAAGGTTTCACACCCTACAGCTCTGCAGTCAGTTCTAGGGCACCCCAAGTTCTGGGGCTTCTGGGGGCTACAAGGAAAGTTAGAGATGGTCTGACTGGCCAGTGGTCCTGCTCAGCTGCCCCAAGGCTGGAAGGAGGGATCACTCACAGTTTGCTGCATTTCTCTGAGAGCTCCAGGCCCTGAAGTTTTCCTGACTTGAAGCTGAAGTTAAATAGCAATGAGCCTCAGCTCTATCAACCTTGGGCCACTCAGCGTACTATCTGTAGCAGATCTGAGCCTGCTCCATAGGCTTCTAACCAACAAGAACTAGGGAAACAAATTAACCATTACTGACACTGGATCTAGAGGCTAGAGAGGAAGCTCAGTGGTTAAGGATGCTTAAGCCTTTTTCAGAGACTCCTGGGTTTGTTTCCCAGCACCCACATCACGTGGCTCACAACTGCCTGTTCCAATGCCCTTTGGCCTCTTTGGGCACCTGCACACACATGGTGCATATAAGCACATACAACCACACACACACATATTTATAAATAAAAATAAGAAATAAATCCTTTAGAAAAGAGTAAGTACTAAAACTGGGGGAGGGTGGGCAGTGCTTGCCTATGGCAACACAGGGCTGTAGTCAATAGGGGCAGAAGGCCAGCAAGACCTTGTCTTAAAAATAAGAAGTCAGGGTTGGGGGTATAGGTCAGTTGACAAAGTGTTTGCCTTGCAAGCATAGAGCATTCACTTCAATCCCAAAAACCCTTGCAAAGGAAACAAAAGCCAGGCTTGATGGTACAGAGGAAGAACGATCCTCGGCCAGCCAGGCTAGCCCACTAGGTATGTCTCAGGCCAGTGAGAGATCCTGGCTCGAAAGAAAGAAAGAGGTGGATAGCACCTGAGGGACCACACCGAGGTTGTCCTCTGGTATATGCACCCCCATACGCATGAACACGCACACACACCCACACAACACACCTCCCACACTCACATAGCACACAAGTCAATTCCAAAAGAATTCATATATAAATACGTATAAAACACAAACCTCAATGAAATGGATCTATGCCATCCCAAGCCAGAGAAAGGTTACCTTGGGGAAGGTGGTGACCCGAAACAGACCCAGAACCTAGAGTGCTGCTCATTTTCTGTGTCTGGACCAGCGTTCTAGTTACACGGCTGTATTTGGCTGGGAAATCTGCATCAGGTTGCACACTAATGATTTGTGCGCTTTAATGTATGTTTGTGTACCTTAATTACAAATTGACATTCCAGGTTGATCGATAAAGGCTTGGCTGTTGGACAAAAGCACAGCTTCTAGGCAAGACATTAAATCCAAGGCAGCAGGGAGAGACCTTCCCTGCCCTCTCAGCCTGGCTGGTCAGCCAAAAGCCCCAGGGACAGGTGGAAAATTCTGTGTGTGTCCATGCTTCATAGGATCCTTGGCCTGTGACTTGGCTCCCTGGGATTTCTGAGATCTGGGCTGAGCGAGTCTGCAGTGCAGGAAGACCCTGCAGGAAATTCCCAGCTCAGCACTGGGCAGAGAGCCTGCATGACGGGATTTGAGCAAGGGCAGCACACAGGTAGACTGGTTGACAGCTTTCAGACTTAACCATTGCCTGATTCTCAGCAGATGATGCACCAAGCATGGGCACGTGACAGAGTTCAGTGTGTTCCTGTGAACTTCCCTTGCTCTGGGTGTTCCTGCTGCCTGGAACACCTTGCCCACTGTCCCTGACTGGAGCCTCCAGTCTTCAGTAAATCCTAGGCAGGCTTCAAGGCTCAGTTCAACAAGGCTTTACTCCTCCCCACCTCCCTGCTCCCCACCCCTTCTCAGTCTAACACTTGCCCCTACCAGCTCAAAAGAGTGCTTTGGTCCATCCCCCCCAGGACAGAGTTCTGTGACCCCAGCCCTCTGCTGAGGATTAAGGGATAAGCATGTGCAGGCATCCATGCAGCAAAGATTAGAAGTGAGGAGGGAGGTCCCCTCTAGACAAAAGAAGTCATTAGTAGGTTAATGGAGAGTCCTGTTTGCACTGCTAATTTGAAGGCTGGTCATCTTTTGTCCTAAGCAAAGATCCAATGCTTTGATAAGAACTTTATTGTGCCGCAGTATTGATTGAGGATGGCCCTGGCTGTGGAATGCCTGAGTATGCAATTCATGCATAATTCCTTAAGTGATTTGGGCACATTTTTCTCTTATTGATGGGCATTATAATGACTATAATAAACCAAAGAAACCTCAGGTGAAACAACATATCATTACACTAGTCAATAGAGGTGTAGCCACGAATTTAATGACTGTGTTTGCTAAGTCCGTCTTTGTTAAGGATGTCTGCCCAGGTTCTGATGAGAATCCGAACTGTGTGAGTGACTCAGTGTCTGTCAGTCGTTTATTTATCCACTCATTCATTCATTTGGCATATCCTCAGCCCCACCGTGGCCCCAGGCTCCATGCCAGCAGCCAGGGAAATACTTCCAAATGAGTAACCATCTCTGCCTAGCTGACACCAGGGATGCCAGCATCCTTGTGTGAATACGAGCCCTTGTGATTGGAGCATTAGCAGAATATCAGGTGAAAGGTGCAGGCCATGAAGCGAGTCTGGGACACGCTTCCTAGAGATGGCAGTTGGGGGTTAAGCTGAATATGGAGCATTTTGTTAATAGGTTCATGCTTATTTCCTTTCAATAAAAGTAGTTCAAGCTTCAGAATGGCCCAAAGGGCAACTTAGAGTGTAGCTCAATGAGAGTGCTTGCTTGCCTAATATGTGGGTGGCCCTGGATTTAATCCTCAGAACTGCAAAAACAAACAAATCAATGCATAAAGTAAGGTTGTCGATGACCAAAACCATTTTGAAGGTGAACAAAGATATGGGAATCACACTTCCTGATATTAAAATTGACTACAGGACTATGTATCAAGTACCTAAACTATGGAAATAGAATAAAGACAGACATATTTAATTTAATCCAGTGAGATCAAATTGACAGGCCAGAGACATTGAATTGAGTAATTTGGACAATTTAGACATTGAAGAAACAAGAAAGAAAAGGAGTAGTTAGATTTTATAAAAAGATAAAAGCTTTTATGGGCTGAGGATGTAGGGCGTTAGTAGAACACTTGTCTAGAATGTATGTGACCCTGGATTCCTTCCCCTAGGACCACAAAAATTAAACAAAAAAAGAACCCTTGGGTGAATGGAGAGATGTTTTAGTGTTTACAAGCATGCACTACTCTTTCAGAGGATCTAAATTCAGTTCCCAGTGTTAAAAATAAGTCTAGGTTAGCAAGAAAGAGACCTCTGCTCCAGTTAGGGTGCCTGGACAAGCAAGCCTTTACTCTTGATCAAGGGTGTGGGAGAGCCAATAGAGACCAGAAGCGCTCTCAGCTTTGCTTTTTAACTCGGGTGGTGACTGTGTCTTTTCCCAAATTAGCTGGGGTCCCACTTCACAGTCTTATTCAATTGGTTGCTCTCAAAAGGCTTGGCACACAGGAACTGAGAGGGGGAAATGGAGCCACAGCTCCAGGCCATCGGATTCCTAGTTTAGCAGGGGCTTTTGTGTAAACAAAGATTCTTACTAGGTATGCAGGTGTGTGTGCCGAAACAAAAGCATAACAGTCTTACAAGGTGAAGAAGATAAAAAGATTTAAATTCCTATTGTAACACAAGTTTGATAGAAAAGACTTGCTTTTGGTTTCTCCTGCTGGCACCCACATTGGACGGCTTACCAGAAATTTCGGCTCCAGGGGATCCAACTTCCTCTTCTGGCCTCCAAGGGTATGGCATTTACACGCACACACCCACACAGATATACACACATAACTAAAACTATTTTAAACTTTTGTGGTGAGGGTGAAAGGTGAAGTCTGTAATCCCAGGGGGTGGGGTGAAGGCAGAGGGTCAGGAGTTCAAGGCCAATCTCGTCTACATAACAAGTTTGAAGCCAGCCTGGAATACATGAGATATTTTATCAAAAATCAAACCAAATAAACAACAGCATCAAACCCGTCAAAAATTAGAGGCAGTATTATCAAATCATATGTTTAATATATTAAAATATATAGGAATGTTTACATTTCAACAATTAAGTCAGCTCAATTTCAAAGTGGGCAAAGGATTTGAATAGCTGTTTCTCTAAAATCCGTACACAAATGGTTAATGAAAGCACATGAGAACATACTCAGGTGTCATTCGTCCTTAGGAAACGCAAAGCAAAGCTACAATAGGATACTTCTTCACATCTGCCTAAATGGCCATTCAAACAAACAAACAAAAATACAATATCAAGCGGTTTCAAGTTGTGGAAAAGGCATCCCTCCTTCATTGCCGGTGGGAATGTAAGACGGTCCAAACAGTGTGACGGTATCTCAACCACAACAGAAACAACAGCTGCAAAAAGAAAAAGCCTGGTCATGTGATCTAACACTTAACTCCTAGGTTTATGCTGCAAGGAGACTCAAACAAGGACAGTGTGTCAAGGGTCACAACACCATTTTTCCTAGTAGCCAAAAGGCGGGGTCAACCCAGGCCTGTCACCAGGTGGATGGATAGTGATGTACGCACACAGTGAACTACTTAACCTGAAAAGGGGAGGGAATTCTGGCATGTGCTCCCATACAGAGGAGCTGTGATGACAGCATGCCAAGGGAGAGAGCCAATCACAAAAACGATGCATTCTGTGAGTCCATTCATATGGAAAATCCTGGGCAAGCAGATCCGGAGAGGGCCAATAAGTAAGCAGTTGCTAGGAGACAGAAAAAGGGTGACCAGGGTGTGACTGCCAGGGTGTATGGAGGGGTTTTAAGGGTCATGAAGAACACCCTGGAATGAGATTGCAGTGATGGTTGCTCAGCTGTATAGATATACCAAAACCCCCTAAATTGTGTAGTTTGTTTGTTTATCTACTTATTCTTATTTATTTGTTGAGATGGGGGTCTCCTGTAGCCCGGGCTGTCCTCAAACTTGCTATGTAGCTGAGGCTTACCTTGAACTCTTGACCTTCTCGCCTCTACCTTCAAAACGCACGGGCCACCACAGGCAGCCTTGAACTGTACAGGGTAATTTTTATATCACGTGAATTTTATTTCCTTAAAAAAGGATAATTCAGCCGGGCAGTGGTGGTACATGCCTTTAATCCCAGCACTCAGGAGGCAGAGGCAAGCAGATCTCTGTGAGTTCGAGGCCAGCCTGATCTACAAAGAGAGTTTCAGGGCAGGCTCCAAAGCTACGGAGAAACCCTGTCTCAAACAAACAAACAAAACAAAACAAGGATAATTCACACTTAGCAGGTTCAGTTTGGAAATAATTGCTTAAAATCAGAAAGAGAAAGCATTCCTTTGGCTTGCTCCTGGAGGATGCTGGAAGAAGGACAGGGTGATTGCAGCCATTGTTGTGTGATGTGCAGACCTGTGCGGGGGGTGGGGGGTGGGGGGTTGGGGGGGTGGGGGTGCCTAGGGGCTAGCTAGGGTCATATGTAGGACAGGAGAGCAGGGAAGGGCTCTGGGGTGATTCAGCTGGCACTGTCAGGAGGCCATTACCATGGGAACACAAGCAGTTCTTGCTTGGCCAAATTAGGACTTGAAAGTTGCATGCCTGGGACAGTATGTAATCCCTCAGATTTACTAAGTGCTTTCTGTGTGCCCTCTGTCAAGTGCTTTCCATGGGTGAGCCTGTCCCGATGCTGTGACCGAGGTGGTGAGGGAGCTGAGTGCCACTGACCCCTGTGTACATCAGTGACTTGCCTGTGTTTCCAAATGGTGGAGCTTCCGCCATTGGACTGCTGTCCTCCAAAGCACGTGTGGCAGCCACGTTGTGACGTCAGCACAGTCTAGTGCTCACCTCCTTGACACCTGCTGAGTTGTGGGTCAGGGCAGTAAGGCAGGGCCTGCCCTCCAACCATGCACAGACCCAGGTGGTAGCAGTGAGGGATGAGGGATGGATGTCTGGTTGTCATGGTTACAGAAAATAGAGCTTTAAGAGGCCAAGCCACAGCTCTGATGTTTACACCACAAAGTGTGTCAAGGCTTCGAACAACCAGGCGTGTAATAAGTGCCTGTGGCCATGTCAGAGGAACAGCCGGTGGCAACTGAAGTTCAAGGTATCAGCTCACTGGGAGGCAACTCTCTGATGGGTCGGTCTTGGTTGGGCAGGGTCCTGAGACCACAGACCCTGGAATGTCTTTTGCTTCTGCTCTGCCTTTATATTTTTGCTGTTGCCATCTTTCTCTGACATCTGGCATGGTGTGAGGGTGTGGGGAGACCCCACTGCCTGTAATGTAGTTGTCTATCTCAAGGATACATGTCACTCTACTGCGCATTTTACCTGTGGATTGTCATGACGATATTTCTTCCCTAAGCTGTACTATCTAATCGATAATAATAATGTTAGTGTATACAGAGTTTTGATGAATAAAAGTAAATACGAGGAGGGCTGGAGAGATGGCTCAGAGGTTAAAAGTATTGCCTGCTCTCCCAAGGTCCTGAGTTCAATTCCCAGCAACCACATGATGGCTCACAACCATCTGTAATGGGGTCTGATGCCCTCTTCTGGCCTGCAGGCATACACACAGACAGAATATTGTATACATAATAAATAAATATTTAAAAAATAATAAATAAATAAATACGAGGAAACGCTACACAGCCAGGGCCTATGAGTTTCGCCTAAGGAGCTGCACAGATTGTGGCTCAAGTTAATGATTAAGAAAAACAACTGTGCCCCAGGAGCCAGGCCGGCCCTAATTCCCTTAATGCTGAAAGATGCAGTCACAGGTTTTGTGTGCATCATTAGCTGAAACAAAGTTTTAAAGTGACTTCAGGCTAGATCAGATGCCTTGATCTAAAGTTCACAAGGTACATAGCTGAGTTATAGATTCATTAGGTTAGGATCAAAAACACAAAGCATCTCAGTTGTTACCAGTTGACGCACTTTCCTTGCCAGGGTTGATTGATGATCAAAGGCCATGATTAATTTCTTGAACCCATTTCTGCCCTCAATCTCCTGATATAAAAAACTATTGATGTGTGGGTATGCACCCTAAATATTTAAAGTAGAGCTGACTGATTCTTTTTCATATACAAAAGTTTAGATTTATGATTCCTTTAAGAATTCCTTATAAGATTACCTTTCAAGATAAATGATAAAGTAATTGACCCTTTCTTTGTAGCTGCAAACCCAGCCTTCCAGTAAAAGACCTGACTGAGAATAGCTTGCTTGCCCACATGGCTGATTTATAACCAGTTGCTTGGGTATGAATGTATGTGGGTTCTTGGGATAATTTGGTTTTTTACCTGTAATATGTAAAATGTTTAGTCATGTGAGGAACATGGAAAACATGTTGTTTTTCACTTGTAGTCATTTACGTGAAAAACAGTGTAAACACACTGTAATTTTTATATTGCCTGAAGGATTTTATGGGGTATATAAACTATAAGGGAAAGAATAGAGACAGAGTTAGAAAGTTAAAATGGGCTAGAAGGAAGACATCAAGAATGAGAGAGTTAGAAAGAAAGTATCAAGAATGAAAGAAGGAATAGAGAATGCAAAAGAAGAATAAAGAAAGGTTTGAAGAAAACTGTTGAGGCTGGAGAGATGGCTCAGTGGTTAAGAGCATTGCCTGTTCTTCCAAAGGTTCTGAGTTCAATTCCCAGCAACCACATGGTGGCTCACAACCATCTATGATGAGGTCTGGTGCCCTCTACTGGCCTGCAGTTCAGGCATACACACAGACAGAATATTGTATACATAACAAATAAATAAATAAATAAATAATAAAAAAAGAAAACTGTTAAGTTAGGAGGTTAGGCCCCCTGCCCCTTGCATCTATCCCAGCCCCCAGGCCTGGTCTGGACTCCAAATCCCAGCAGGCCAGGTCCTGACCCCTCCCTGGGTGGGGGGGTCAGGGCCACTCCCAAGAGTATTTAAGTGAACTCCCAAAAGAGGAACACGTGGTCTCCTTTCCTTCCTCCTGGTGGTCGCATTTGTGTGGTTTCACGGTCCCACCCGAGAGTGCAGAACTCTCATTAAACCTGGATTTAATTTGGCTTGTTTTGATTTAGCTTGATTGGGAATTTTGCGTTGGCGGAGAGCTCGCGTTACGAAAATATTCCAACAAAAAGCACCAAGAGAGGGTGTGAGTGTCTTTGCCCCTTACCTCGGTCAGCTAGAAAAGCCTAGTATGCACTGGCGCCGTGGACTCCTTCTGAGTCCTGCCCTGCCTGGAGGCCGCCCCCCTGCCCACCCCAGCCTGGGCTCCAGACAACGACAAACAAAGCTGCAGCTGCTGAGTCTGCAGTTACACAGTCTAACAAACTCAGTGCTTCTTCCGAGAAGCGTCCCAGTGTGCAGGTCTGGAGTCTGTACAGTTTGAGGGGAGCTCTCACAGACACAGTGACAATGTTGACAAGACACCATGGCCGCGGAAATACGGTTAAAGTCCCCTCAAGGTCCCAGAAGGGTTCAGGTAAGGCTGGAGGAACACTGTGGAAGAGGGTCTGTCATACAGAAGATCGGCCACATGATTGGTGCCTGCCACCTGACTCTGGGCTCTGTTCTCTGATAGGATCTGTGACTTTGTGTCCCATCTGCATACAGGAACATTGTTCTGAAACCCAGACCAGACAGGCTCCTACTCCGACCAGTACCCTGCCATGCCACAAGCATGCTTACACTCAGGTGACAAGTGGAGGGCCACACTCAGGAGGCAGTGTGGCCTAGAATGTGGCCATCCATCCACTCCTGGGACAACTGTCAGTCAGACCCCAGCAGGGTGCTTCTCTGCATCTCTCACCCCATGCCCAAAGCAAAGGTTGCAGAGACCTCACACTGGGAAGTCTTGCTCCTGCCATGTGGAGGGCAGACTTGTGGAGCCAGGAAGAGTTTCAAGGTGGAACTGAGGACAAAAGCACTAGTTTTGCTGGGTGTGGTGATGTGTGTCTGTGGTCAGTTCCTGGGAGGTTGAGAGGGAAGGGTTGCTTGAGCCCTGAGCTCAGGGTTTCAAAAAAGAGGAGGAGGCAGGTAGCAACCATGGCATCTAGGGGCTGGAGGCAGTTCAATCCATAAAGCACTTGTCGCCCAAGTATAAGGGCCTGGGACAGAATCCAAGTTAAAAACAAAAACAGCAGCAGGTAATGACAAGCATTTGTAATCCCAACACTGGGGGTTGGAGAAAGGTGGACCCCTGGGGCTTGTTGGCCAGACAGCCTACTTTATTCAAGGAGTGGTGCTTGAGGAACAACTCCTAAGGTTTAGCACACGCACACACACACACACACACACACCTTGAAAAACTATAAAATCTAAAAAACTAGAAAAGAGACCAAGAGAATGAAAGTAAGTGGCAAGGACCTAAGGCTCAGGGAAGATGGCGGAAGAGGGTGGAAGCTCGTGAGAACCAGTGGACTAGAGCATTTGTGTGAGACTGTGTCTCCTAGGAGTGTCAGAAGTTACACCCCAAAATTCTAACCAACAACTACTCAAGCATGAGACAACACTGGAAATGCTAAATTGGATGGGGAAAGACCACAAGGCAAACCTTGGGCAAACTACAGGCAACCAAGGAATGCTGAGACCAGGAGAGATGCAGTCTTCCCCAGAGAAGACACACCAACCGGTTATCCAACACCAAGTGTCAGCCCTGGAATCATCCATGCAGTAACATGACACAGACTGAGCAGGATATAGTCATACATCAAGTGTGTAACAACAATTAATGGAAAAAGAGGCCATGGATCTGAAAGAGAGCAAAGAGGGGTCCATGGTAGGGTTTGGAGGGAGGAAAGGGAAGGAAGAAGTGATGTTATATTATATGCTCCAAAATCGAGGAAAAAGAAGAGAATTGATGAGGGCGGATGGAGGTGTGCAAAGAGCACATAGGACACAGAAGAGAAGAATCTGGGGCTGGGGAGAATGCAAGGGGGAAGGGAAGTGGGGGTAGGGCCGGGAGGAGAAGCAGGAACCACACTTACTTAAAAATGCCATAATGGGGGCTGGAGAGATGGCTCAGTGGGTAAGAGCACCGACTGTCCTTCCAGAGGATCTAGGTTCAATTCTTAGCACCCACATGGCTGTTCACAACTGTCTCTAACTCCAGTTCCAGGGGGCCTGACACCCATGACAAAACACCAATGCACATAAAATAGAAATGCCTAAATGTATCTAATAGTGTTTATGCTAATTAAATAAAAGAAAATCCTGAAAAACAAACTATATGTCTAACTTACCCAGCTGAGTCTTCCTCCCAGAAGGGGACAAGGGTCGGACCTAATGTCTTCCCCTGCTTCAGGGCACGCTCTGACTATGTGAGAGTCAGGAGGCTTTCACAAGTTGCGTGTGACAATTGAGGAATTTTTACACAATGCTGGGTTTTTTGTCGTTTTGTTTTTGAGGCAGGGTCCTCAAGCTCGTGGATCCCCTGCCTCAGTTGTTCAAGCTGGGATGACTGGTGTGTTTGCCCTACACCTGATTCTGGATAGAGTCCTATAGTGCTTTTATTTCTATGTTATAGGTCCAGGCACAGTAGCCCTTTGCAACGTGCCCACAGGCATTTCTCAAAGTGTGGTTTAACTATCTTGGCAAATACTGAGCCCTTCCACGGGGATCTGAGAAGTCAGAACCATTTTCTGCACAATGCAAGGTGTCGTTTGCCCTTTTCACACCGCTGAGGAATGTACAGTGGAGTTTTCCAGAAGCAGCTTAGCGTGTGATGTCACACAGCACGGATGACTAACGGAACGTGTGCTTGCCTGTGGTTTTAGTTCCGATGTTAGGGATTGAACTCAGGGCCTTGACAATGCTAAGAATGTGTTCTCCCCAGAGTCACACCCCCTAGTGCCTGTGTGCTGTGCTAAGAGTGATCAGGGTGAGGTGGGAATGTGGTTTTATTGGTAGAATACTTGCCTAGCGTGCATGAAACCCTGAGTTTGACCCCTGTAACCTCATAAACAGGGTGCAGTGGCACACACCTGTAATCCTAGAACTCAGGAAGCTGATGCAGGAGGATCAGGAATTTAAGGTCATCCTCAGTTGTTTAGGGAGTCTGAGACAGCCTGGGCTATAGGAATCTCAAGAACAAGCAATAGATAACTAATGCTCCTTGGGGGACCTCAGTAGTTATTAGAAGTGTAAAGTGGTCTTAACTACAGAGTACGGGCAATGCGCATCTACTCATGTACAAGACCTACAATCTAGATATTGCTTTTAGAATTTTTAAGGGATAGCTGCTTATAGGGCTGAACATTTTTTTTTAAGATTTATTTATTTATTATGTGTACAGCATTCCTTCCATGTGTGCCCACATGCCAGAAGGGGGCGCCAGGTCTCATTATGGATGGCTGTGAGCCACCATGTGGGTGCTGGGAATTGAACTCAGGACCTCTGGAAGAACAGTCAGTGCTCTTAACCACTAAGCCATCTCTCCAGCCCCCCCAGAAACACCTTTAAACCCCTTTCACAATAGCAATATTTTTTCATATACCACTTGGTTATTTTGCTTTTACATGATACATAAAGTCCGGAGTTTAGTTTTGTGTCCTCATATTGCCTTGAGAAGTATGTTATAATAAATAGAAATTCATAAAAAGTTACAAGAACTAAAATGAGTCAAAAAAGCTTTCAAATTTGAGAGTTAACAGGACAAAATTATGTATAAAATCTTGATGGTGGCACATATTATAATTCTAGCACTGGAGGTTGAAGCAGGAGGAGCTCTCCTCTGAGGTCAACCTGAGGTCCGGGGTGAGAGCCTATCTCCAGAAATAAACAGAAAGGAAGAAAAAGAGAAATGATAGGTACCCAAAGGGACACTCACTTAACATTTGTAAGTGTGCCTGCTAGTTTACTCAGTAGGAGAACTTATCCTGGTCCTGCAGGAGCCAATACCTGGGCCTGGTACTGTCACCTGGGTCAACTTCTCAGTGAAGCATAGAAGTTTCCAGGGTGTTCAGACCCAGAACTTTTACCCAAGCCTCCAGGAGCTCTAACATGTGAGCCCCGGTCTGAATCACATCATTCAACATGAACAGTCCCCATCTGGACATATGGGAACCCTGTGGGGCAGCCAGTCAGCAAGGCAGAGAGAGGTACGGGGCTCAAGGCTGGAGTCCACACGGGACCATTACTGCTGCCCCCACAGCGTTTCCTCTGAGACTGCACAGAGGAACTGCAAATCCTGGATGAGCAAGGACAGAGTCCTGCTGGAGTGGGATTGTCCTTAGGGGCAGCTACCCCATCTTTGCAGAAAGCTGAGGTCCCTGCTGTCCCTGGCTCAGGAGAGCCCCAGGCCTGCCGTTCTCCACAGTTCTCTACAGTGTAAATAAAAGGTGTGGTCATGAAGCTTGGCTTGCCCTGTCAGTTTCTCAACCCAGGTTGCCCAAAAGGCCAGCAAATCTGGGTCAGAAGGCCTTGCCCAGACATCTGTTCTCCTTCTAGAGGCTTCACAGGTAAGAGGCAAGGTGGAGAGCTGGGGTGCCGAGTGCAGGGGTGACGGCCTATGGAAAACACTCACTATGGGGTGCTACAGAAAGAGGCAGGTCCCCTATAGTGTCCGGCTTGACCTTTGCTTTGTCCTGCTCTTCCTAGCGCCGAGGACCTTAAGTCTAACATCTGCCTGGGCTACACAGTGAAAAAACTAGAAGGTTGATGAGAGTCGGAAGGTGGCTCTCTCAGCCTCTGGTGTCCCCGCCCAATCAGGAGCACAGTCAAGTAGACAGCCCGAACTGAGATCTACCCCTGTACATTAGTGTAGCTCTTTTTGGGTGCTGTTCAGGGGTCAAAAGGTGACACCTTTCCCTACCCCCAGGCATCTCAGGCTCAGGAAAGCAAGTGTGCAGTCCTCACCCAGGGTGAAACTCAAAAATATTTGGAAACTGATTGGACGAATTAAGAGGGCCAACGCGGAAGGGTGGGGACCAAGGCAGCGTGACTGCGCTCCTGGCCCCGAGAGTCCAGGTGGCAGTGCTGCTCGGGTGTGGGGGGAGGGGCGGAGATCCTGTCCCACTGCCTCTAGACCTTGTTCCACGCAAAGTGCCCCTTACCTTGTAGGTTACAAAACGTTCTCAACTGCATGGCCAAAAAGGACTGGCCACTAGGGGCTCCTAAGTAAATGTGGTTCTACAGAGCTTACGGGGGAGTGTGGAGTCATTTGTACGTGCTGATTAAGTACCAATTAAGAGAGCGACACAGTCATTAGCTACTAGAGGACTTGAGCTTTCTAAACTATAAAAGGAAGGGGGTTGATAGTCTTTTTTATAGCTTATGTCCTGCTACTTCCATTTTTTTAAAATCTTTTTTTAAAATTTATTTTATGTGCACTGGTGTGAGGGTGTCAGATCCCCTGGAACTAGAGTTACAGACGGCTGTGAGCTGCCATGTGGGTGCTGGGAATTTAAACTGGATCTTTGGGAAAAGAGCAGCCAGTGCTCTTAACTGCTGAGCCATCTCTCCAGCTCCCTTCCAATTTTTAAAAATAATGAGTTCCAAAAGAAACACAGTAATTTTTGTTAAAGTAGAATTAGGGAACTTAAAAAAAAAAAAAAGGAAACCAGAGGAACAATTGAAGCCAGATACCATGCCATCAGCCTGGTTATGTTGCTGCTATAGTGAATTATCAGACATGGCTCCGAGCTTCCTGGCAGCCGAGGAGAAAGAGAAACAGAATGGTTTATATCAGTATCCTTTAATGCAGTTTAATGACTCTTCAGGACAGTTGCTCATGTTGTGGTGACCCCCAACCATAGCATTATCTTCATTGCTACTTCATAACTGTCATTTTGCCACTGTTGCTGAAGTGTAATGTAAGTATCTGATATTTCCAATGGTCTTGGGTGGCCCCTGTGAAAGGCTCATTTGACTCCCAAAGGGGTCGTGACCCACAGGTTGAGAACCTCTGGTTTATATAATATGTCAGATCTTCCAGAGAAAAGTTTGTCCCATTTATTTTTTGGAGGGGGACAGGGTCTCCTATAGTTCAGGTTGACCTTGAAGTTGCTGTGTAGCTGAGGAGGACTTTGAACTCCTGTTATTTCTGCCTCTTCCTCCTAAACCTTGGGATTATAGGCACATGTTACCACATCAGGGATCCTCTTTTATATAAATAGCATAGATTATTATATCAAACAATGCTACATGTGGTAATTTTTATTTTCTAAAAAATATTTTTTCTTTATGCATGAGTGTTTTCCCTTCTTTGTATATACACCATGTTGTCTGTAGTACTCACAGGGGCCAGAAGAGGGCGTCAGAGTCCCTGGAACTGGAGTTACAGTGAGCTGCCACATGTGGGTGTTGGTAATAGACCCCTATCCTCTGCGAGAGCAGCAGGTGCTCTTTAATCCCCAAGTCACCTCTCTAGCCTTTAGTGGCAGTTTTTTCCAGGAATATGTATAATATGTATATCATGTGATTTTTATAAATACATACATATATATATATACACACACATTATATATATATCTCCTCTGAAACTCCAAGCCAAAAGAAACCCTCTCTCTTCTTAAGTTGATCCAGCTCAGATATTCGGTCACAGCAACAGAAAGCTAGCCACTAAGACAGAACTCAGAATGTATAAGGAACAATCGTATGCATAGACTGTTTCCTTACCCACCTGTCACTAGTCCTGGGTATTGGTGACTCTTTTCTTTTTCCTTCTCTCTTTCTTTTTCCTTTTTTTTTCTTTTTTGCCAAGGACAGAAGTTAAAAAGTGATGTGTACATTCCAGTTTTATTTTGCATTTCTCTGTCTGTCTGTCTGTCTGTCCCTCTCTCTCTCTCTCTCTCTCTCTCTGTCTCTGTGTATGTATGTCTGTGCATGTTTAAGACAAGGTGTCAAGGAGCCCAGACAGGACTGGATTATGTAGCGAGACTGAGCTTATGATCCTCCACTTCCAATGCTGAGATGACCAGCACGCATCTCCTCCCTGTACTTTAGGAAACGTTTTCCTTTGTGGTGATTGGCTATCAACATTTATTTTATTGCAAACTCCTTGTATGTAACCTTTGACTTTCTTAAAAAGACTTTATCAGCACCTTGTACACAAGATGGAAATAACAGCCCCATTTCCTGGCTCTTTACTGTGAAATTACACAAAATGATCTGAGTAAAGGGTGTGGAAGGGCTTTGGTCCCAGTAGCAAGAAGGCATTTTCCATCAGGGTTAGAAAAATTTACTAACTCCAGCCAGGCGATGGTGGCACATGTGCTCAGGAGGCAGAGGCAGGTGGATCTCTGTGAGTTACAGGCCAGCCTGGTCTACAGAGCAAGTTCCAGGACAGGCTCCATAGGATTGGCTCCATAGCAGCAGTGAAACCCTGTCTCAAAAAACAAAAGCAAAAACAAACAAGTAAACAAAACTTACAAGAACTCAATAGAGGACTAATTTTACAATGTTTCCAATAAGGACTCAACACAGGAAGTTTTGGAGAGAGCTTAACTTATACATCTATAATCCTTAAAAACTTCCCGCTCCAAAATTATAAATCAATTTGTCTATACTTCCTTTTGAACTTGTATGGTTTTATTCCACTTCAATCTTTGTTTTGGCTCCAGAGATTGTGGACCACTGCCTTTGCCCACTGAGTTAAATGGAAGTATCAGAATCCTTCTGTGTAGCTCCCCAGCCCTTGCCATAACTTTCTTTCAATGTCTTTGTGCTGTGATGTGTGAGGTTTGATGCCCACCCACTGGAAGATGGGAGTGACAGATGGAGAAGGTCCCACCTTCTGCTGAGTGAGCATTCTGGTCCTTTTTGTCTCTGGGTCTTCTCTTCTGTGTAAATGGAGACAAGAGTGGATGGTATTATCTCAGGCCCTTCTAGCTGCAGACAGTTCATTCCTAGAGATGACAGAAAATCTGTAGGACCAAGGGATCTGCAGGGAAGATATTTATTAGTCCCTTGCCAGCCTTGTCCTATCTACTAACCATGGCTACCCTCCCCTGTACAAGGCCCAGGGACCTGCAGACCGACTGCCTGCCCCAAGACACCCTTGCACCGTGAAGGGTAGCTAAAGCCCAAGGGAAGCTGGTGACAGGGACAATGGGCAGGTTACTCCACACCTGAGAAAGCTAACCCTGTCTAAGTATAGACTCCAGAACCCCAAATCCACCCAAGAGAGCAAGCCCTGGAGTGTGGGAGCTGTGCACTGGACAGCCCCGCCTCATAGATGGAAGAGGACTGTGGCACATGGCATATGTGCACCTCCCCACCCACCCACACAAGGCAGATGCACAAAGGATGGCAAAATTAGCCTTTGAAGTGGGCCGGGCCTGGGTTCAAATCTCTGTCTTGCTGCTTAACCTGAGTGACTTTGGCAAGATACTTGGCTGCCAGTCTCCCCGTGGCAGGGCAACTTCCACGACAAATGGAAGCCATGCCGAGGACGCAGCAGAAGCCCATTTGAGGATACTCCATTGTGGTGGTTTGAAAGAAAATGACCTCCAAAGGGAGTGGCACTATTAGGAAGTGTGCCCTTGTTGAAGTAGGTGTGGCCTTGTTGGAGGAAGTGTGTCACTGTGGGAGCAGGCTTTGAGGTCTATTTGCTCAAGCTTCCCTCAGTGGGACACTTGTTGCCTTCTGATCAAGATGAAGCAGTGTCATGTCTGCCTGCATGCTTCCCACCATACTCCCCGCCATGATGATCATGGACTAAACCCCTGAATCTGTAAGCCACTACCTCAGCTAAATGTTTTCTTTGTAACAGTTGCTATGGTCATGGTGTCTCTTCACAGCAATAGACACCCTAACTAAGACACCCATGTTTGCTCTCACTGTCTTCGTTGCTGGGATTTGAGCAAGCTATGGCATGATGCGATGAAAAGAGATCTTGGTTTTTGGGGATCAAATCAACCTGTGTAGGCATCCCAACCATATAACTGGTCACAGGCTCAGAGCACCTAGCATGGCTCTTGCCCAGTCAGCACACAGAAGCAGTAGAATTATTATCCTCTGAGCATCTGCGGTGCTCCTGGGAGCCTGGTGACGGCGGGGAAGCCCTGCGGGGAAGAAGGCTTATGTCTGCTGGATATATCAGCTTAACACATGTGGTAATGATCCCACAGCCCCAGCGGGGATCGTGACACAACTCATGCTCTGGTCGTTCAATTAGAACATAGACAGCCGCCTTCAAGGAGCTGTTTCCAGCCCCATAGCCCTGCCATCCCCAGCCAATTTTAAATGCCATCAATAAGGTACCAGATAAAATTTCAGACAGTTAAACTTGAATTTCAGACAAATATGTTTATAGTCTGTGTATATTCCAAATATTACCTAGAACATGCAGTGTTTTTTTAAATCTGTTTATCTGAAATTCAAGTTTAATTGTATCCTGGATGTTTGTTTGGATTGCCATCACAGCCAAAGCACCAATGTGTGTCTGTGAAACATTTTAAGTGGCCATTACACCAGCTGTGTGTGCCCTTTGCTGAGGACGTCACACTAGAAGCATCAAGCTCTTGACAGGTGTGCCCTGGTGGCATGTTTGGCACAGTAGAAGGGACTGTGTGGGTGCTGTTGAGGGGGCGTCCTATGGTGAGGGAGAGTAGGAGCAGGCTTGTAGGAAGCTGCTGGGAGTCTGTCTCTAGGGAGCCCCCAGTCAACAATGTCCTTATTAACCATCAATTACCATAGGCATCCACTTAGTATGTAGAACCCAACCAGTGTTCTTCAAGGCCCCAGAGGCTGTTAAACTGATCTGCAGAGCCCCCGCTGGCCCGCAGTAGCTATCTGAGCTCTGCAGCCTTGGCTGGGAGGAAGGGACACATCTCTTTCTCTTCCCAATGCCAGCGCCCGAAGATCCCAAATGAGACCATGTATTTGTGGTAGAACTGCCTGGGTTTAAATTTACCTCCCTGCCTACTGAGCTCCACTCCTCTTGCCACCCATCTCCCAGGCCTGGAGCCCTAGGCCAAGGATGCTCTTGTTCACCTCGAATTCCCAGGAAGAAGTTCAGAGAGGAAACCTATTCCAGGGAAGGTGGCTCACAGCTGTCTTCCTGGGACCCCACTCTGAACTACGGCTCCCCTGGGGCACTGGGGCAGACACCGGTCACATGCTCTCTAGCTGCTATGCTCCCTTTCCTCTAAGTTACAAATACCTGGGGCCCAAGGAAGGAATCAGGAAGGGCGGGCAGATACTTGGGTGGGACCGCAGCCAAAGAGAGGTCGAAGACACTAAGGATTAAGGAGGTGAGATGCAAACCTATACAAATAACATTGTTTTGACATGGGTTGCTCTGACATGTACTGTGCTGGGTGGGTCCCCATGAGTAGGGAGGGATCAGAAAGAAGGTGAGGGTCAAGCTCAGAGTCAAGTTCTTCAGGGCAGTCTGAGAATAGCAGCAGGTAGTAGGTTCCTGCTCCCAGGCTGACCTGGGAGCATCCCACCCCAGCTCTGGACACTTGGCATTAGCCTTAGCAGCTCCCTTGAGTGCATCCCTCCCCTCCCCCATCAGGGCATTTGTTATTACAATCCTCCCCCGTGTCCTCCTCCCAGTTCCCTCCTCAGACCCGCCCTGCAAAGCCCCTGTCTCCTTAACTGCCCTCACCCGCACTCCTCACCGCCTCACCCCAGCCCCCTTCTTCTTTCCGTAGCACCTCTAACACTAGAGATTTCATTTGTTTGTTTGTCTTTCTGTTTGCTGACCATACCCCAAGCCTGCAGCATTGCACCTGGCCCAGTAGGTTCTTAACAAACACTGAACTTCTTGAACTGAGTGTCAAAGAGTCTTGCTAATCTCATTTCTAGGCAGTGTGTTCTCAAGTTTTCTCTGGAGCCTGTTAAGACTTGCCAGCCACATTCCCTCTGGAATTGACTTGAGACGTTCCCCAAGGTCTCAGGCGTAGGCCCCTCATTCAGGAACTGGCTGAAGCTCCTATGAGCCTGTCCTGTGCAAGGTCGTTGTCTAGAGAGTTCTTTGCGTGGGAAGCCCTTTCTAGGTCTTGGGGCAGGTGTCGAGGCGGTCCCGGTCCCGGGTCCAGCCTGGAGGACCTTATATCAGAGCCTTAGTTATCAAAGGCAGCACCCGGCGCTATGCTATTGTTTTATACCACACCCCAACCCACCCCAGCCTAGGGCCTAGGACAGATCTTGAACTCAGCTGACACTTCTTGTCCTTGCTTAGCTGAGAACCCAGCCAACAAAGAGGAGCCACGCAGGGCTGGGAGAGGCAGAAATCAAATATCCTTCAACTTTCCCAAAGCTTGGAGTTTGGGAGTTATGTCCTGAGGTTGCAGCATTGTTTATTGAGCTAAGCCGGTATGGTGGCCACTTGTAGTCTGTTTCCTGGGTGTAAAGCAGGCTGCCACACAAGGAAGCCAGAGAAGTCCACCCGACCAGGAACTCTGGAAATTCCTTGTAAACCATAGGCCCAAATCACAGGGTCCTCAGCAGCCTACTTTCCAGACAGCCCTGTGCCACCCTCTACCCAAGGACAAAGCTCTATAGCTCCTAGGCCAGAAACCCGAACTCCTCCCTCTTGACCCCAGTCCCTTCCTGTACTTGCTGCCACGCCTCTGTCCACACCCTTCCTTGTAGCCAGAGTTAGTCACCCCTTGAGCCTCACACCGTGTCACATCTCACACCTTTGCACAGACTGTTCCTGAGCAGGGTCCCCCTCCCTGCTGAGACTCCAGCATCACCCTGTTTCCTTGTCTGTGCCTACTGTGGTGTTGGGCAGCAGACTAGATCTTGCCGCCACCTCCTGGCTGAGGAACCTCAGGAGAGAAGTTGTTTAAGTTTATTTGCAGTCATTTCCTCATCAGCAAAATGGAGAGGAAAAACAAGACCACCCCTCTTCTAGGGTACCAGGCGAAGGTGCTGACATACAGCAGAGCCACTGGGCTGACACTGCTGATGTTGCCAAGGGGCTTGCGGGTACATCTGAGAAAGCAGAGTCCACTCTCTTGTTCCTAGTCCTAGTGACTGATGTTGCCAAGGGGCTTGCGGGCACCTCTGAGAAAGCAGAGTCCACTCTCTTGTTCCCAGTCCTAGTGACCAGCCAGTAGGATGAGCCATAATGGCAGAGGCAGTGAATCTCAGTAGGAACAGTGTTCTCGGGCAGTGATGGTGGTCAGAGATAGATGACGGAACTGGAGCAAGTGAGGGGGAGAGAAGAGGAGAGGCTGCAGCTGCGGGAGCCCGTCAGCCTCTGCCTGTGCTGCCTGCCCGTGCACCATTCTGAGGAGCCCATCCCCGGTTCTCTTGGTGGGTCCTTCTACAACCACCAGTAACACAGCAAAGCTGGGCCCTTGGGGCCCTGGCAGAGTGTGGGCTGTGGAGTCAGGCATGGCTCTGGGCATGCAGCAGGCACACGAGTGGCCACCGCTGCTCTCCTCATCACGCTCACAGGGACTAATGCCTGGCTTCTGAGTCAGGTCACCCTGGGTGAGTGTGACCTGGGATAAAGCATGCCACCACTGATGCCCCTGCTTCCTCCTCATCTCTACACTGGGAGGATACCAGCTCCCATCTTAAAGAACAAATAGGATTAAATGTCAGGTGTCTGGTGTCTACTGTCTGTTTGTCTGTCCAAACAACGGGCTGTCCAGGCTGCTTTTGAATGTCTTAAGAGTCCAGGATGACCTTGAATTTCTGATTTTCCTCCTCCACCTCCTCCTGGCATTACAGACTTACATGATCATGTCTGACTCTCAGGAAAAAAATTCTTTCTTAAATGCCGTAAGTCTAACAGCCATGAGTTAAAACACTTCAAGCACTTACGCCCATGAATTCTTGAGAAGAACCATGGATGAGCTGGGCGGTAGTGGCACATGCCTTCAATCCCAGCACTCGGGAGGCAGAGGCAGGCGGATCTCTGTGAGTTCGAGGCCATCCTGATCTACAGAGCTAGTTCCATGACAGGCTCCAAAGCTGCAGAGAAACCCTGTGTCAAAAAACCAATTAAAAAAAGAAAAAAAGAACCATGGATGGATGAATTGAGAGGCTCTGGAAAATCTGCTCATGGTTTGAAACTGTACACGGGGAAGCGAGGACCTAGTCTGTCTTCGTGTGTCGTTTACAAAAGTGAACTCCCTTCCTAACGCTGTGACCCTTTAATACAGTTCCTCATGCTGTGGGGACCCCAACCCTAAAATTATTTTTGTTGCTACTGTATGCAACTGTAGTAAACACTGTAATTGTGTTACTGTTATGAGTCGTAATATAAATATCTGTGTTTTCTTAGTCTTAGGTGACCCTCATAGGGCATCCCAAAGGGGTCGTGACCCACAGGTTGAAAACCACTGGGCTAGCAGCAGTGTCTATTGTAGAAAGTATTTCAGCTATAAACTCAGGAGGACTGACAAGTGTCCCCTGACCCGGTCATGTCCTGAACCACTTTCTTGTTGGCTGATGAAAGACACCATAGCTCATCTCAAAACTGAGAATCCCATCAGGCTTCAGTAGAGAGATCCAGGCAGACTCCAGGCAGGAGGATCTCCAGCCTCAATGGATACATGGTAAGGGGAACAAAAGAGAAAGAAGGGGATATACTGAACAAAAGACAGGGGAGACACCAAACATTAGTAATGTACAGGCTTTATCTGAATTATTTAAATAAATTATCTAAGAAACAGAAAATTAGAAAAGCGGTTTGATGTTTGATGTTAAATTATTGTTCATTTAGGGTCTAACAGTGGATGTAAAATGTGCCCGCCCTTTTGAAGTCCTGTCTTGGGACTGGGGAGATAGCCATGTGAACTTGTTGGTTGAATTTCTAGCTTCCACACAAAAAACCAGGCATGACAGAAGATGCTCGGAACCCCAGCACTGTGGCGGTGAAGACAGGTGGACTCCGGGGCTCACTGACCAGTCAGCCTTGACTCAGAGAGCACTTTTACACACTTGGCATTCACACACACAAACACACACTGACACACACATAAATAAGCATTATTTGTTGGTGTGTATGGAAATTTTCTATTTATTTATTTGTGATAAAGTTTCTCTCTTTTTTTTGGTTTTTATTTTTTATTGGTTTTTTTGAGACAGGGTTTCTTGTAGCTTTTGGAACCTGTCCTGGAACTAGCTCTTGTAGACCAGGTTGGCCTTGAACTCACAGAGATCCGCCTGCCTCTGCTTCCCCAAGTGCTGGGATTAAAGGCGTGTGCCACCACCGCCTGGCAGATAAAGTCTCTCTATATACTTTGGCTATCCTGGAACTCTGTGTAGACCAGGCTGACTTCAGAGTTGTAGAGCTCTGACAACTCTGCCTCCTGAGTGCTGGCATTAAAGATATGCATCACCACACCTTGCAAAATACAATTTTTTAATCAAAAAAATTTAAAAGAATTTTCTTAAGAGAAAATGATCAATTCTGAGTGTCACAGATGCTTGGTCTATTCTAAGAATATGACCTGTTTTTTGTCATCGATTTACACAGCCACCCTGGGTGGAAGACTTGGCCTATTGGCATGTAACTATTTTATTTTAGTTTTTTGAGAGAGAGAGAGTAGGTCAGAAGACATCTTTTGAGAGCTGGTTCTCTCTTCCCCCTTACTGAGGAAGGGTCTGTTGTTTCTGCTGTCCTTGGCGTTTTAGGCTAACTGGGGCCAGGCTTCCCTGGTGAGTCTCCTGTCTCTGCCCCACATCCCCACATCCTGTAGGAGTGCTGGGATTACAGACGTGTGCCACTGTGACCCCCACTTTACACAGGGCTCCAGGCATCAGGCTTGGAAAGGAAGTACTTTCACCCCATGAACCACTCCGTGCACATTTTAAAAGGAAGGAAACTAAAGTCTGAAGACGTCAGCTAATTTGCCCAAGGCCATGACTGGCTAGTGGCGGTGCTGAGATCTGAAGCCAGGTGGTCAGTCCATCTTCCGAGTCCTGAGCTACCATACCGCAGCAGGCTGTGAGGTACTCCACCATGGGAGTCGCTCTGGCCAGCCACCTGCGCTCACATGCCCTCCTGATCCTTGGCACCCCTGCCCATCCCAGTCCTGAGCGAGGATAGCAGCATTAAAAAGACAGGATATTAAGAGACATGAGAAAGAAGAGGGACCCTTGTTGGTATCTACTCTCTCAGGCTGACAGAACACTTGTATCCTTGAGATTTTACCAAGCTCTTCTTTCCCATTCCCAAATTTTATTCCTCTAGATACTTAATAAGCCCATCCCCTCTGGTTCAGTCTGCCTCTCTGGAAATTCTCTCTGTAGCAAAGTCAAATGTCTGGCTTTAGCTGAGTGAAGGTCTCTAAGAAGGAAACTCCTCAGCCTGTGGCTGCTGGACCGTCTCTCTGCCAGTGACAAGAAGAGGCTTGCTGAGGGTGGGGACCATGGGAACTTGCCAGTAGGACCCCACCTCGAGAGTCAAGGTACTCGAGGACACTGCTCCCGAGAGCTGCCGGCCTGTGAGCTGGCCAAGGGTGGGGCCCAGGCTCAGAGAGGATGCTGAGTGTGCCAGGCTTGAGGTTCCTGAAGGGTTTCTCCTGCCGGGCACAAGCCTTCACCACCCTGACTTGATCCTGGGATGCCTGATGCACATTCTCCAAAATGTGTGCTCATTCATGGAAGGCCAGGCACAAGAGACCCAGGGCGATGCTCTGAGGCCATCTGCAGGGATAGGACACTCACTTCACAGGAGAAGGCAGAGGGGGGAACTAGACGCAGAAGTCAGACCTTCTCACTGCTAACCCTCAGTCTTTCAGCTACCCAGTGCTATATTTGTTTGTTTTTATTATTTTGGTTTTCTGAGACAGGGTTTCTCTATGTAGTCCTGGCTGTCCTGGATCTCACTCTGTAGGCCAAGTCCACCTCAAATTCACAGAGATCTGCCTGCTCTGTCATCTGAGTGCTGGGATTAAAGTGTGTGCCACTGCCCGGCATCAGGGGTATATTTGTGCGTGCAGAGTTTGGCCTCCTTGCTTCTTTGTGATTATAACTGAAAAGATTCAAGGATTCAAATCTCCAAATACAGGGAACCCGGAGCCACCCAGGTCTACCTAGCCTGGCGGCACCTCATCCTTTGTGTCCACGTTTTCTCTCCGTCTTTTCCCTCACATCCCTCGCCTCAGCACTGATTATGTGAGTGTTTCTAAGACCTGTGACAGGAGCCATGTTTGGCCTTGCAGATGCTATAATGAATGAGACATAGCCTTGGTTCTCGGGTTGCTCAGAGCCCCGGGGAGGCAGCCACATGAACAGAGATTATGAGGGCAGAAAAGAACATACCCGACGCATTACCATTTCTTTCAGGGGCCACCTCAGACACGACCACGCTCTACCTTCCATCCCATGTCCCCTGACCCTGGCCCGGTCTGTACAGATTTATTCTAGTGTATGATAAGCCACGAGTCTCCCCATGTAGCCCTGTGAGTTCACCCTAAAACGAATGAGAAACAGGGAATTGGTGCCATTTAGATCAACCCTGTCCCATAGAGAGAAGTACAATATGAAACACAGATGCACGCACGAGGTTTCGACTGCTTTAACAACCACATTGAAAATACTTTAAAAAACAAGTAAAATCAATTTTGGTAATATATTTTATTTAACTCAGAATACCCGAAATATTACCCCTTCAACATTCAATCAATATAAAAAGCTATAAATAAAGTGGCCTGTGCTCGCTTTTCAGTGTCTTTAGCGCAGTGCACATTCACATGTGCAGCTCATCTCACTTTGGGCTAGCCTCACGTGAGGTGCTCAGTAGTCTCGCAAGGCTGGCGGATGTCGCACTGGACAGCACACATCTATAGCAACCTCTCTCCCTGGGTGACTTTGCAAGGAAGATGTGTGGCTGCAGGCTCCCTAGGAAATGCTTTCACGGCAAGACTGGGTGAAGGAGGAAGGTGGTGCATTATAGAGAAGAGACCAGAAGGGAGCATGCCTTGGTTTAAACAGCACTTCACTCTGGGTTTTAGAACTGGGGAACTAGTTTCTTCTTTTTAGTTTCCTACATTTTCTCTTTTAAAAAGTGCACCACCTTGGGCGGGGCCTTGTACATGCTATACAAATGTCCCAGCGCTGAACTGTGCCTCCAGCCCATTTAAAACTCTTAAAATTATGAGTATGTATTCGTTACTTACTAATTGGAAAAAGTCATTTATATTAATATTTGGTTTTAAAATTCTGCCTTGCCTTCAAAGTGCTCAGTCCCAAGGGCTCCTAAGGCTTAGCTTGCCTTGTCCTCGGTCCTGCTATGGTGTACTAGAACTGAATTTGAATGAATCTACTTATCTCCTCCCCAGGATTTTTTTAATGTAGTTAAAATTTAATGTGTGCGTGTGTATGTATATGTGTATGTGTGTATGTGTATGTGTGTGTGTGTGTGTGTGTGCACCCATGTCACAGTTTATGTTGAGGCCAGAAGACCAAGTCTGAGGAGTTAGTTTCTCTTCTACTTTTTTTCTGTGGCAGGAACTCTTGTTATTTATGCCACTGCACTATGTAGGTGAGTGTCCCAGCTAATTCTCCTGCCTCCATCTCCCATCTCTGTAGGAGTGCTGGGTTAGAGATGCCAGCCATCCTCCACCTCTTCTAAGTGGGCTCTGAGACTGAAGACAGCCATCAGCATTGTGTCCAAGCACTTTTACCCCCTGAGCCATCTGGCTGTCTCCTCCCCAACATCATTTTTTGGGGGGGATGGGAGGAAAGGCTTTATTTGACTTATACTTCCACATCACAATTTATCATCACCCAACATCTTGAGAGTGGGTTTACATTTTGACATTCACGTGGGATCTGGTACCGTGTCTGTCACCTAAGAGGCTGACACTATGGACTGGGTGACAGGCCAGCTACAGCCCCAGGCTCCAACTGAGCTGGCTGCTTTAGGGCTCTGTAGTCTTGTCTCCTCCTTATAAATTATTAAATTAGATTTATTTATTTGTTTTGTGTGTGCTGTATGGATAGTGTATGTGTGTGGCGTGTGCATATGTGTGTGTAAGCACTCATGGGTTCACCTACAGAGGCCAGAGCAGGATATCAAGTGTCTTGGTCTACATAACACTCAGTCTTACTGCCTTGAGAAGGGGTATCCCATGGAAGCCCCTGTTTTGGTTGGCTGGCTGGCTAATAAGTTCTCAGAATCTGCTCATCTCTGCTCCTCAATGTTGGGGTCACAGGCATGAGCAGCAATGTCTGGCTTCCTACGTGCCTGCCAGAGGTCTGACCTCAGGTCTCATACTGTCACCTGCTGAGCTATTTCCTTGTCCTCTTCATTTTATTTTTTAACTGATGTATAAACGTTCCTTGTTGACCAAGTTAAGCCACTCTCTTCCCTTTGGAAATAGCAAAACCACAAAGCCTCAGGGGGAGGGCAGACACCTTGAGAGTGACCCTTTCCTGCAGGAGCATCCCTTCTCTGGCTGGGTTGGTTGGTACTCACTTTGGGGAGGCTGTTTGCTGGATTCACATGCTCTGGTCATTTTGCCCTCAATTCTACCAGAGCTTCTCTCTCTCTTTTCTCTCTCTAAGCACACCACACCACACCACACTATACCATAGTCCTCTTGGGGCTCCTAGTGACAGAATACTTGGCATAGTGCTTGAGTGTGAGCTAACAGGTGGGGAAACCCCGGAATGGAGGGCATTAGCTGTGGCCTCATTTGTAAAATGGGACCCTGAACTGAGTCATCTGGCCTTGAACCAGAAAAAGTCTATAAATCTGTCTCATGCCAGCGACTGCCAGCTGTTCCACAGAGGTTTTTTGTTTTTTTGTTTTTCTAATGTGCTGATCAGACACTTGAGACAAGCCCTGAGATCTCTCCCCACTTCACAGTCCCCACACTGCGAGCGAATGTCACACTACGGAGACACCAATGAAATATTTATGAGGCTCGCGGCTGCTCTTTGCTTGGAAGTGGGGAGATGCTGTCCTTGCTTGTGCCTATGGCATGTCACACTACACAGGAGTCTCTTGGCTCCGGGAAGGAGCTGTCATTAGCTCCACTTAACCTCAGGAACCTCAGACTCCGAGATGTGACTGCACAGTGGGTGGTCCTCGGAGCCCTTGCTTCTGGGTACTGGGCCTAGAAAACTTGCTCCAGCCTCTTCCAAAGGCAGAAGCCCTGGAAAGGCACTAAACCTCTGTAAGGCTGAGCTTCCAGTCTAAGATGGAGATTAGCAGAGGCCTCCCACGATTGGGAGATGGCAGGGGACATTTGTTCCAGTGCACTTGATGTAAGCCGCGTTCACGAGGGGCACTCAGTGTGTGTTGGCTGCTGTTACCTCCGTGGACCTAGTTGCATTGTACAACTGCATAGTGGAGGCCTTGGGTGGGAACCGAGGTCCCTCACCACCAAGGAAGCCCTCCAGGAGAGGCTGTGCCTACTCAGCCTTCCTCCTGTCTCCTCAGGGACTGAAGGGCTTCCTTCCATCACCATATCCTAGCCATTTACTTGGGAAATAACTTGTGCACCTTTATCTTCACTGTGTACCACAGGCCCAGGCCCCAGTCAGCCCTGCCTTGCAGGCATCAGAGGTTTGCTCAGTATCTTCTCTGTCCCTCAGCCAGAGAACCCACCTCCTGCTTCAGGACCTCCTTATAACTTCCAAGGTCCTCTCCATTCTACAAGATGAGGAGGGCTCTGTTCATCTTGGCGCCTCTGCCGTGGAACTCACCCCACTGTCTGTGTGTCTCACAGGGCTCTGAAGGCTTCCCTAAACCACCCCCTTCAACCTAAGTCATCCTTGTTTGCTCGCTCTATGCAGAGGTTTCAGGATGAGTCCGAGTCCGTGTGGGACCGCTGACTACTTCCCCTCCACACTGCTGGGGCTGTTGCTCGCTGTGCTGGCCCACGGGCTGGATATACTTAGTTGAATGAATATATGCAAGTTCCCAGGGAACCCACAAAAATGCTAGGCCAAGGTATGCTGAAAAATGGCCTTGCCCAGTGGCCCTGGCATCTCCCACCTCCCATGGGAACAGCAGGGGGGTTGAAAAACTTGCTAGAAGGGGGGCAGTCACGAAGACCACACCAGCAGCTACCTACCTCTTCCCAGTGACCAGGCCATCCTCCCAGCCAAGCTGCTGCATCCACTATGAATACTCTTCACAGCCAAGGCCATGCACGAGGTCTGGCAGGTGGAAGGCCCTGGCCCCTATGGCCTAGCCTAGATTTTCACTGTTCTCCAGGCACTGCCTCCTTGGACCAGAACCAACCTTCCACGTAGTCCTCTGAGGGTAGTTTTTCTTCTAGTAGATGCCTCTTGGAATTGAAATGCTTACTGAAGGAAATGAATTTCTTCTTCTTCTTCCTCTGCCTTTTATGATGATGATGATGATGATGTTTGTGTGTGTGTGTGTGTGCACGCGTGCGCATACAGGCTGAGGAGATCATGAAGTGAGAAAAACATATTTACTAAATCCTGACCTGATCTCAGGCTAAAACTGAGGTCAGCCTGACCCTCATGTACAATATATAAGGAACTTCTGCTAACCTGTGTTATTCTGATTCAGCAACCAAGTGGAGACCCAACTTTCCCTGTTCTATTAAAGTTTATATCCTGTCATGTGGGTAACAGCCATTACAGCTACATCAATGGGATGTACCAAACTTGTGGTTTTTACCTTTATGAACCCCTTCTCACTCAGTTCAGGGCCTCTAGACTTGTAGTCACAGGAGTACATGCTCCTGGCTGGCTCTGTATGGATCAATAAAAATTTCAAATTCATAAAGAACTCACTCTGGTCTCTTTGGGTAAGAACAACCAGGCTACAGTAATCAGAGGACAACTTACTTTTGGGAATTGGTTCTCTCTCTCTCTCTCTCTCTCTTTTTTTTTTTTTTTTGGTTTTTCAAGACAGGGTTTCTCTGTGGCTTTGAAGCCTGTCCTGGAACTAGCTCTGTAGACCAGGCTGTTCTCGAACTCACAGAGATCCGCCTGCCTCTGCCTCCCGAGTGCTGGGATTAAAGGCATATGCCACCACTGCCCGGCAAGGGAATTGGTTCTCTTTTACAGTGGATTCTGGTGATCGAACTCAGGTCATCTGGCCTGCATGGCAAGTATCTCTACCTGCTGAGCTGTCTCGTTGACCCAGGAAATGAACTCCAGTGGTAGAATTTTGAGCCTTGAGTTATGCTAGCAAAGCAGGGCTGGGACTGGGTCCTCGAATCCCACCTCTTAGGTGTCTGTGCCTGTGGACAGAGCAGCTGGGTAGCCTCCTGTCTCCCTTGCCCTCTTTCTTCTAGAAGTCAGCTCATAGCTATGCCTTGTGGTTTCCTTCCTCCCTCCCCATATTGTATGTCATTCTGGTCCCCGGGAGGCTGTCCTCCCTTCTGCTGCCAAAGCTGGTTCAGTCTGTTGAGTCTCACTTCATGTTTTGATATGCAGACCCAAACCAGTCACGTGTCACCAGACCTTTTTATCCTTTGCCTCATGACTTCTCTCTCTCCGGTTTAATTTTGTGCAGGTGACCATAGCTGCAGTGAACTTACGAATCCAATGGCCACAGCACATCCGGAAGAAAGCCTTTCACGACACTTCTCCCCACCCCCATCTTCAGCTCTGACATTCTCCCACCCCTCTTCCATGGTGCTTCCTAGTCCCTTGGTGGCAGGGGTCCCATTTAGTGCTGAGCACTGAACAACTCACTCACTCTCAGCACTGTAGCCAGTTAGAGTCTCCAGGTCAGGCTCTGCCCACTGTGGAGAGGAGCCTCTGGGGCCAAGGCTGAGAGCAGTGCTAACCTACAGGTGCAACCATAAATGTTTAAAAGGTAGTTTGACAACGGGACCATTTAGCAAAACCTTAGTAGTGGGTTCCCCTGGAGTCCTATGACCTCCTGAGCTTTTGACCAGGTTGACAGTACCAAGAGTGAATTCTCTTCTGTGGAGCAGGCCTCAAATCCACTCAGAAAGGAGATGGTTGTCCCAGTAGCCTTCATGCCACTATTACACAGGGGCCTTGCCTGGCAGGTCAGTATTGTAGCATGCAGGATTCACTGCCGTGTGCTGTCACCAGTGACTTTTCTCCCCCAGCAGCCTGCAGAGCACCTTCTGGCATTATGAAGCTCAACAGCAGGAAGTTCTCAGGTCAGTTCCAGCTTGGCTTCTCCATTTTCTGCAACCAAAGTGTGCTGTGTCTTCAGCAATCAGGTCTTATCATCTCATAATGATAACTAATCTTTCTGACCTTCCAACCAGTCATAGCCTCTCTTTCTTTGCAATCACCTGACATCACACCGTTGGCAGGCATCAATGATGCGCAGACAGCCATCCCTGCTAGACCTGATGCTCCAGAGTTTTATTGTATTTTTAGCATGAAGTGCTAGGTGCTGGTTCTAAGTTTCCAAACACGGATGAAGGTCCCCTGACACATAATAAGGGACATTTGACTGTGGATCCCTTGGGGGGTGAACAGGTGTCCCACACCTCTTTCTCCTCAGCACATGGCATGGTGCTAGAGCATTGAGGGTCCTTGTTGAATGGCTATGAACAGATGTTTGTTAAGCATGCCATGTTGCAGGCACTGCACTGAGCCCTATCCACAGACTCCTCGAATCCTCCTAATCATCGACTGTGACAGGCATGTAGCTTCTTACCAAGTGAGCCTTATAGGCTGGATCCTTGTGCATATCTCAGTTCCTGACATGGATTAGGTCTCCATTAATAGTTTCTGGAAGCTGTGTGTGGTGGTACCTACCTTCAATCTCAACACTTGGGAGGCTGAGGCAGGAAGATTGCCTTGAGTTTGAGCTTAGCTTAAGTTAATCGATGATAGAGAAGGAAGCAAGCTCAGAGAGGTCATCTAAGGTCATCCACTGGGTAAGTGAGGAGCAAGAATTCACACCCATGTTGATTTGATTTCAACACCTATATTCTTCATTATCGAACTCCATCAGGTATCAGGGACAGAGCAGAGACCGAAGGATCAAGACTCACAGCCTGTACCTTTCCAGCACATTCCATCTGGCAGACAAGCAGAAGGTACACAGCGCAGTGTACATGATGGAACAGGAACTGAACCATTCCAGGAACTGGGCAGGGCTTGTGCCAAGACCCAGAGAAAAGAGATGGCTGTTAAGTCTTTCACCAGTGGCTAAGCCTGGACTAGGACCTGGGCTGCTGGAAACCTCTCATATGTTCCATTATTCTACTTTGCAATGGACTTGATCCAGGCTAAGAGCTAGTAGAGAAACATGAACGGGCACCAGGCTGTGGGCAGAGCCTGGAGACCCTGCTCCTGCTCCAGCCCCACTTCCTGACTGACCAAATCCTAGCAACTCCTAGGCATGGGGCAGAAAGAATGTCGGGGACAGGAGTGTGGGCCCACCTCTTGCAAGCAGTCCCTGCAGTGGAATGAGGGTGTCACTGCTTGCTGAGGCCTGGAACGTTCAGCAACCCCTTGCTTTACAGACTGTGTCTGGGGAGATAGGAACAGACACACGGGCAAAGAGGGGCTGTGTAGTCAAATGCTCTACCGCTGAACTACACTGTCCAAAGAGGACCCCTGGCTGGCTGATAGCACAGGAGCGTCTGTTCTTCCTTAGGGATGCTGGGGAGGGGTCCCTATGTTAAGCGGAAGCTGCGGGGAATAGTGAGCTTTGGCATTTGTGGGGAGTAGCCATACATATGGGGGTCTGTCAGCACAGCATCCTACCCGAGCTGCTGTCCATGATCTCTGTGAGTCAGTGGGGTTCCCTTGCCCCATCTCTGGCCTCAAAAACCAGAGAGGTGGGGTTGGAATACATAGAAAACCTTCTGCCTCAAAGAACAAAGCAAAGGAAAGAAGGAAGAGAGAGAGAAGGAGAGAAAGGGAAGGGCACAAGCTCTCTCTTCACCCACAGGGGATGGCGAAGGGAGCCAGCGGTGTACAGACTTGACAAGGATATGGTGCTGGGTAGCTATACCACCCAACAAAATGTGAAGCCTTCCTGCCTCTCTTTATATGTTCCTGGCTATGTGTGGACCCCTGCCAGTGCCTTGGGTTGAGGGTCCCCGGGCTGAGAACTCACTCTCCTCACCCTGGCTGGTCCCCCAGCAAGTCTTGTCAGTTTTGGCTAGTCACTCAACCTCTTGACCTGGTAAAGTGAGAAGTGGCCTCTGACCACAGCTCCGTCCCCTCCCTCTCTAGCACTGGCCTCCACAACCAGGCTGAAAGCAGAGCAGAACCTAAAAGGAGGAGAGAAATGGCCAAGCTCACACCTCCTGCCCTGGAAGAGCCCAGTGTCTTGTCTCACCTAGTTAGCCTGCTGGAGGGCTTGGGGGAGGGGACCGCTTGCCTCTGCTTCCTCTCTCCTGCCTCAACTGATACCTCTGCCTGCTCACCTTTTTCTTCCCTTGTCCCTGTCTCCAAGGATGTCTGCATGTATTCTGAGATGCAGCTTCCATCCACAAGCTATTCAGCCAGAGTCTAGAACCTTAGGTCCAGCCTAGTCTGAGGTCCCGGGGCTGGGCTGCATAGTGCATGGCATCTCCCAGGCTGCGCAGGAGGAGATCCTGCCAGGGCCACTCTCCTGCCTCTGAGAGGCTCCAGCTGGTGGTCTGTGGATCCCCTGAGCACAACTCCTTCTCCAGTTAACAGTGGGTCAGTCCCCAGAGCCTCCAGGTCTCCATCCCTCTGATGTCCCCTCCTCCTTTATACTTAGCCTCTTTCTGAGTCCCGACCACCCTGTTCGGACCCTTTCTAGTTTTAGAGAACTTGCTTTTCAGTTCCCAGACCTTACAGGGATGAGTTAGAAACACGGCTCCATCAAGAGTGCTTTACCAACCCTAACTTGCTTAGTTCTCACGGTCTTCCATGCACAAATGAGGAAAAGGAAGACCAAAGAAACGTAACTTGCCCAGGACCAGAGGCTGCTCTAGTCCCGAGGCTGAACCTCCATCTGCACACAGCCCTGCACCTTCATTTTTCCCCTTCTCACTCCTACTACATACTGCTTCCGGCCAAACCTGCTCCCTTCCTTGTTGAAGACAACTCTCTAACAACATAAATCACAACCCCAGTTTCATCTTTGTTAAGTCTGTGTTTGAACATGTCATAACCCAACTCAAAAACCTTGCAATTCCCCCTACATTCCCACCTCCAACAAGCATTAGAACAATCATCCACCAGGTTGAGGATTCAAGGATGGGGCCCCAGATCCTCCCTGGCTGGGGAACCCCTTGCTGGTCCCTGCTTTTCCCAGGCACTGGTTTCTCTTAGCTGTCCTGTCTTGCTTGTGCTGCATTACCAACTTCCGGCTCAGCACGGACTGGGGATCCGAATGTCATGGAAGGCTCCTTGCAGGAAGGCTGGCTGCTGGGGACCCTCCCAGAGTATCTCACACTGAAAAGGACAGAAGCATGAGGAATGAGTGTCTGGTGAATTACTGCACGGTTGAGCTGCCAGAGAGTGGAAGCTAATGACTTCACTAAACACCTCTGGTGGGAGCCTTAAGGCCATATCAATAGCTACCACCAAGGGCTAATGGCATGCTGGGTTGTCCCGTGGACCTTTCCAAGCATTGTCACACAGTCTCCCCGTGGGCTCTGAGACCAACACTAACACTGTCCCCCTTTTTTTAATAGTGAGGAAGCTGAGACTCTGGGAGGAGTCCTTGTTTGTCATGCAGCTTTGAAGTAGGCGTGCAGGATCTGTGTCTGGCCTATGCTTTGGCCATCAAATGCCAGGGTGCACACAATGCCAGTACCACTTGTACTGATGATGGCAAAACATCAGAGGAATATAAGGATTTTGCATAAGAATCCTCACTACTTTGAGTATTTGTGAACCTCTTGCTTTCGTTCCCAAGTGTCCACATCCTCTAAGTGTGCCAACACTGTTTTAACCCTCAGGTACATAGCAGCATAAAACACCTCCAAATTACTCCTCTCTGTAACTGATATTCTAGTGGGAGATAGGGGTGAGGGAGGGAGAAATAAACAAAAAATGTAAATATGAGGTGCCCATTGCCACTGGAAAAAGTAACATGGATCAGAAATAAAAGGACAGCCCAATGTGCCTTGTGGGGCCTTGTGACTGTAAGATGGGCAACCTCCACACTAAGACCATACCACAGCAGCAAGGAACGGACCTCACTATTCCCTGGGCAGCAGGCCCAGGAAGTGCAAAGGTCCTGAGCTCAGTGCATTTGGTCTGATCAAAGAAGAACACAGCCTGCATGGCTGAAGCAGCACGCATGGGGCATGAAGAGCAGGCAGGATGCACAGGCAAGAACATAGAAAGACCCGCATGAAGCCAGGCTCTGCAGCATGCCAGCTGTCTGAGAAATATTGATAGCAACAATCCTTGCATTTCACACACCTGAGACTCAAAAAAACCAAAAAACTTGCTGCAGTAGGATTAATGCCAGACAGACAAGGAATCCCACAATGCATGGAGACAGCAGCTGCATTAGGGTGCACAGAAACTGTGTAACAAGGACAGGGCAATGCAAATGCAGAGAGGGAGGGCACTGGGTCAGCTTGAGCAGCAGTGCCAGGAGCCAGGACCACTTGGTGGAGGAGGGCTGGGCTTGCTGGGCCAGGGGATGAGATGATGGAGAGCAGAAAGCAGTCGGCTACGCCTCCTCTCCAAGATTTATTTCCCACCTTCTAGGAGATTCCAACCCTTCCTGCATCCTGCTCTCAGTGCCAGTCCTGGGACTCTGGGAGACAGGAGCCGGTGTAGTCAGAGATTCCTCAGCTTCTCACACCCCCCACACTGGCAGAACTTCTTGTGTTCAGTAAGCTCTTGCCACCATTACCCTAGGGCTTACAGTCAATGGGGGATGGAGTCCTGCTCTTAGCCTCCTTCACAGGGAGAGGCTTCAGCTCAGAGAGGGTAAGGGCCTTGCCGAGGTCACACAGTCAGTAGGTGACTAAGTTGAGACTTGAGATTGTGAATCTCACCAGGGGCATTGGGGGAACTGCAAAAAAAAAATAGGAATTGATTGGTGTTGGTTGAGCCCAAAAGACAAAGCTGAATAAGGAGGTGGATGGGCTCTGGATCCGGGAGATGGTGGAATTGGAAGGATGGAGGCTGAGAGAAGGCACGGACAGAGTAGAGAGCAGGGAGAGGCTTTGATACAGAACTAGTCTCCAGAAATACCTGTCTCAAGGTTGAAAGAGACAAACTGCATCCCAGACAGGCCTGTTATACAAGGGATGGGGGCGCTATTGCTTCCATTTTACAGACAGGAAAATCAGAGCAAGGGGAGACGAGTCGGCAGGGGGATGGCAAAGACCAGGGTCCCTGGTAGGAGGCAGAGTAGACCAGTCATGTAAACTTTCTCACTCTCTGGGCAACGATGAAATAGATGATGAGAGAGTGCTGGAGCCGGAGACAAATCCAGGCCATCCAGACAGGGAGGGGGAGCAAGGCTGAGGCTGGTGACTGTTTGCTCAGAGAGAAGCACTTTGCTAGCTCTGTGTATTGGTAGACAGCATCAGCTGGTCGGGTGTCAGGAGTCCTGGTGCCTCTTCCCACCCCCGCGGGCCCATCCATCCACCTGCTGCTCCACACTGCAATGATCCCCGGTCCCCTGGGTGGCTGAAGCGTGTGGGTGGAAGCAAAGGAGGTAAAAAACGCATGTCTCGCTTGGGATCTCAAGTCCGCAGTCTCCTGCGTCCGCAAGCAGCATCCTCCCAAGGCCCTCCCCTCCCCCTGTGTGCGGATGGTACGCTCCGGTAAGCCTGGCCGGGCTGCAGTGGATGTTGCTAGAATCCACGCGGAGGAAGGAAGAGACGCAAGCAGGCTGCGGTGACCCAAGCGGCCACCCCTACTTCAAGGACCCCTTCCTTGAGAGACGACATCATGACCCAGGGAAAGGTAGGGGCATGTCCCTGCCGCCTGCACCATCCTCGGCTCTCTGGACCCCTGCCTCCCTGCCATTCTGAGAAAGCTTTCTGGACCACTTTAAGCATCCTCTGCGGGCTCCAGTGCAAAGGTCCTTGTGGTCTTTGCTGATGCCAGAGGATTAAACAGCCCATTTCAAAGAATGGGCCTAGGACTTTTCCAAATGTCCAGGTTCTCCTCGTTTGTCTCCCACCCCTTGCTGTAGCATCACAACCCCTTCACAGGTGCCCTAGGCCCTGTTAGGAGTCAGAGTGGGGGAGGGAGGGAAGGAGGGAGGAAGGGAGGAAGGGAAGAAGGGAAAGAGAGAGAGAGAGAGAGAGAGAGAGAGAGAGAGAGAGAGAGAGAATCAGTCTTGCTTGGGGGCCAGGGTGAGTCTTGAGGGGCAATGCCTGTGTGTTACCTTCAGTGCTGGACTGACCCATCCACTTTAGGGTCATGTTTCACCCCCGTCCAACACCACCTCCCAGCTCCCTTGATTATTCCACTCTGGATATCAGTATACATCCCCTATGGTTGGGCGTTACTATGGCAACCCTACAGCAGGATGCTCTGATTTTTGTTTTTGTTTTGGCCAGACATGGGGCCTAAATAGAATAAAAACATATCCTTCCCTGCCCCCTCCCCGCATTCACACACACGCGTACACATGCACACACATACACACACAATACACATACACACACACACATATACCAAATTTAGGACTGAATTACATGGGAAGGACTGGGCAGAGCCTTGAGTAGTGCAGGAGGCTTATGTAACATCAACAGCCTGTGGAATTACACAACCACCAGGGCCCAGAGTGAAGGGGGAGAGTTCTCTAGCCCTCTGTTTAGAGGTGCTAAGGATTGGTCAGGGAAAACAGGAGGAGGCCCTCCCTACACCCCACTCTTTTCCTCTGGTACCAGCCTCAGAACTAATGGCATATCTCCCCGGACCCACAGACCCTCCTGTGTTCAAGCTTCTCAAAAGCCTCAAAATGATGTCATTGAGTGATACCACTTCTTGCCATTGGCCAGATGTCACTTGGGAATGCCTTATTTGAGAGGCGGTGGGGCCCCGGAGGTTCTGGGGACTAAATGGAAGGGTAGAGGCTAAGGCAGCTTCCTTAGATGTGCCCCCTTCTGTCTATGTAATGAAGGGAATAGGGAGCCTGGGCTCCAGGTACCATTTCCTGGGCCAGGAGACCCTGAGCTGAGCACGGGGAAGTGGAGCCTCCTCTTCCACCCCCACCCCACTCTACCAGTCAGAAGCTGACCCCCACCCCACTCCACCAGTCAGAAGCCGGCTCTGGCTCTGCTTTCTCTTCTGGTGGCACAGGTGCCTCCATTCCTCAGTCCCTTGCTCCTAGCACCACCACAGGCTATTTTAGGAGCTGGGGTGACGAAGTCAGGATCCCCCTCGGCTGTCTCCCTGCAAGGGCCACCCATCTACCTCAGCAATCCATAAGCAGGGGCCTCTGCAGCCAGACAGAAGTGGTGCTTCCTGAGGCCAAGCCTTTCGTTGGTTTCTGTCTTCATCCGCTCTGTCCCAGTGTTTCCCTCCCTGGCCCTCACAGCTGCCATTGCCTCACCAAGCTATCACGTCCACTGTGGGCAGGGAACAAGCCCGAGTGTCAGTGGACTGGAGTTCCTGAGCACAGGTCTCCCCGGGTCTCGGTTCCTTGTCTCGTAGGAAGGAAGGGTCTAAAGCAGATGTCTTCTTCAGCCCTCCAGCGAGGACGACACTGCTCTTCTGTTCTGGCTGGGGCAGGCTGTTTCTGTAGGACCTGCTCTCCCTTTGCCCCGCAGGCTCTCCCCAGTATTTCTAGCCCAGTAGAAAGCACCTGTGCCCTGGGATGGAGCCCGAGCCCTGCAGCCGTAGGTGACACTTATGGCACCTGGGACTTCGGATGTCTTTCTTTCTGTCTGAGTCTGGGTTTCCTTATTTTGAAATTAGCCGAATAGCTGGGCATGATGGCATCCAGCTTTAATCCCAGTACTTGGGAGGTGGAGGCAGGTGAATATGAGTTTGAGGCCAGCCTGGTCTAGAGAGTGAGTTCTAGGACATCCAGGGCTACATAGGGAGGCCCTGTCTCAAAAGCAAGCAAACAACATCAAAACAATGATAATGTAAAATAAAATTGGTTGAATACAGTGAGCAAATTGGGAAGACAATAAAATGGGAGGACTTTTTGTTCAATAATAGGTCTCCTATGGGTCAGGATGTTTCCGGAGCACAGGGCAACTGTAGGACAATAGAGGCCCAGTCCTTTCCCCCAGGTGGCCCTATGACCTCCACCAACACTCTTGTGAATTTTCTGTTTCCTATCTTTTCTTTCCCAACACCTCCTGAGCTCAGTTCTGTGGGCTCTGAACCCGGGGGTGGGTCTCATCTGTTCCACTCAATAGCACAGTTTGGAAGAACACTGAGGCAGATTCCAGGAATCCAGGGACTGTCCTTAGGGACCATACCATCTGTATGGTCTCTCTCTGCGTCTACTCTACAGATCTCTGTGGCTAACAAGGCCCCCGGGACTGAGGGGCAGCAGCAGACAAATGCCGAGAAGAAGGAGGTTCCAGCAGTGCCCTCGGCTCCGCCCTCCTATGAGGAGGCCACCTCTGGAGATGGGCTGAAGTCAGGGACCTTCCCCCAAGCCCCCACGGCTGTGCCTCTCCATCCAAGCTGGGCCTATGTGGACCCCAGTAAGTCTCTCAGCCACCAGAGGCTGGAGGGGTGGAGGGAGTGCTGGGCAGGAGGAAGTCGCCCAGACCCCACTTTTATGGTGTGGTTGTGTAGAACACTATTGTAGGAGGCTTCGGAGGGTTCTCCTGAGGGTTGGTCAAAGAGAACTCTAAGAGGGAAGAGGAGTGTCTAGTCGGGGTGCTCTCAGCTTGAGGAAGGGAGACTCTACAAATCACTGAGCTAAGCCAATTGGAGCAGATGGATAAGGGGCAAAAGCCAAGTTCCTGTCTAAAAAGACCCTCATAGAGGAAGGGACATGGACCGGGGACTGGGAGGGAAGAGAGGGCAGAAAGGTAGTGTACAGCCATGACCTTGGCTGTGCCAGTGCCCAGTGGGATACAGTGTTCATATTGTGCTGGCCTAAAAATGCAGTGGGGCCAGGCCTCTATAAGGCCTAGGGTTCTCAGAGGTGAAGGGGTGGGAGGGGCAGGCACAGTATGGGGTAGGTGTATGGGAGCTAGCCTACATGGCCGGCCAGACGTAAGTCACCAACATCTTTGCCAATAGTGATGGTTCTGGGATCCCAGCCTTGGCTGTCTGGCTGAGCAGCCTGCAAGGACTTTGTCACAGGCTGTGAGGAGGGACCCCCTAAGTCCTCAGCCCCACGCTAGTGAGATGGCCCAGCAGGTAAATGCAACTTGCCACAAAAAAACTGATGACCTAAGTTTTATCCCAGGATTCCAGGGCAGATGGTGGAAGGAGAGAAGTTGAACTCTGACCTCCACATATGCTTCATAGTATGTGTGCACCCAAATTATAAACGCATGCACACATGTGTGCGTAAGTCACACATGCACTTGCGTATAATAATAAATAACATTTTTTTAAGTTTAATTTTTCAGATCTTTCAGGGTTTGTGGCAGCTCCCTTGCTGCCCCTCCCCCAGTGCTTGCAAAGTTCTAGAAGGGCTCTGAGAACAATGCCCTGGCACAGCCTCTGCTCACAGAGCCCCTGCTCGTAAGGAGCAAGTGGCCACCATGGCCCGTGCCTCTTCCAAAAATACCCGTCGGTCCAGAGCCCAGCTGCCCCACTCCAACGTGACCTACTGGAAGGTCAATGAAGGTGTGGCAGGATTCTGTACCTCTCATTTCTCCTGCTCTGGTTGTTGGGATGGACACTTTACTAAGGAATATGGAATATCCTCTTAGGAGCTATGGTGGAAGGGAGGCCCATCCTTGCAGTCAGCAGGTGACAAACATCTCCTAGTGTAGCCTGGGAAATGTCAGGTAGGCGCTCCTTCCAGGGGATGCATTCTGTCCATGGCTCCGCCTCCCCGCGGTGACTGTCAGTTCATGCCTGCTGTAGTTCCTCAAGAGCGGTAGGCGGCAGAGAGTTGGGTAGCTCCCTGCCCTACCTATTTTGGGCTCTCAAGGCTTCTGAAGTCTTTCTCTCCAGCCCCACTGTCAAACACTGCCTTTGGCCCACCCCTGCCCACGCTTGCCCACCCCTGCCCACCACCCATTTGGCTCCCTGGTCGCTTCTTGATCTCTCTGCTCTGCTCTCAGGAATAATCTGTCTCCCATCCTCTCCCTCCACAATGGTTGGGGCTCTGGGGAACCAAGCTCCACCATACAAATTCCCCTTCCTTCCTGTGTCCCCATTCCCCTCCCTGGACACTTCAGCTCCCATGACTAAGGATCAGCAAGGGACAGTCAATTGTCACTAGCGTGGGGCTGAGGACTTAGAGGGTCCCTCCTCACAGCCCGTGACAAAGTCCTTGCAGTCTGCTCAGCCAGACAGCCAAGGCGCTACTGCTGGGATCCCAGAACTGTCTCTATCGGCGAAGATATTGGTGACTTACGTCTGGCCAGCCAGCCGGGGAAGAGTTCCTATAGCCACTCAGAGCTCTGAAGAAGGTCCTGAGTTAGCACGTGAGGAGGCAGAACAATGAATGGCCCTCAGAAAGCACCGAGCAGGCAGGGTCCAGGGCACGAAGGCAGAATAACTGAACAGAGGTAGTCATCTGAGAGAGTGGTAGGGAGAACTGTCGCGGGGAGGCGTGGCTGGAGGACTCCACTCACCCCGGCATTGTTAAAGGAACTTAAGCTTGCCTGGCATGGTGGTGTATGTACCTGGAGCTCAGGAGGATGGGAATGGGAGAATTAGAAGTTCAAGGTTGTCCTTGGCCACATAGTGAGTT
>PVIU01002568.1:157489-168499 GCA_004026605.1 Ondatra zibethicus | reverse complement strand
TGCCTTTTTCCTGTTTGGTTTGTTTATCCCCTTTCACTGGGCCTGTTAGAGTTGAAGACCAGAGGACTTGGGCGGGGACCCTAGGAGGACAGTGTGTGCATTTGATGTGTGGTTAGCTCAATGCTGGGTCTGTCACTATGTTCATTTTACCTATCACTAATGGACCTTACATGAGTTTCTTAGGCCTATGCCATTTATTCAAAGCCTCACCAAGATCCCGTTAATCTTCTCTGTTCTATCATAAATGCCAGTGCTAAAATTTAAATAAATAACTATATAGAATATCGCTGCCCCAGAGGAAACTTATATTTTAGAGGGGAGAGACAGCTGTAATTAGCACATCAATTTAAAAATATTGACAGTCAATAAACAATATCAAGGATGAGGAAAGGAAAAGGGTGCCATGGGTGTCAGGGACTTGAGGGTAGGAAGGAGGATGGGAACCCGACATAAAACAATCAGGAGTCACCTGATAAGATGCTTGGCCAGATATGAGGAGATAAGAATGTGAGCCACAGAGGCCTTCTGAAGAAAAACATTTCCAACAGCAGAAGCAGCAGTATAAGGGGCTTGAGGTGGGAGTGCTTCGCAGGAAGCCCTGGAGGATCAGCAAGAGTAGCTATGAATGGTGGAGAGCAGGGGGAGGGGTGTAGAAGTCAATATTAGAGGAGCAGAGACACACAGCACAGAAGGCCTGGAAAACGGCTTGTACTTTGACTGAGGGGAAACCACTAGCTAGTATTGATTACAAGAATAATGGGATTGGATCTGCCTCAGAGAAACCTCAGCTAACTCCTGTATAAAATAGGAATGACAATGGAGTGGTTTAGCCAAAAGTGGGATCATAAACACACACACACACACACACACACACACACCTGAGAACCCAGCACTTGGAAAGTGGAGACAGGGTAGAAGTGGGCTCAAAGCCAAACCTAGCTACACAAACCTAGCACAACAATGAAAACTGATCAAGACTGGCATACCAGCTTGAATCCCACTGCTACCACTGCCCAGCAGTTCAATTATTTCATGGAGTTAATCTCTCTAAGCCTTAGTCTCTTTCCCCCTCCCCCGCCTTTAAGGCAGAACTGCTAGTAGTTCCCTTTTTAATGTTGTTCGAAAGAGAAGCAATGAGAGTCAAGGTGCTCGGCTTAGTGCCTGGCTCACGGGGGCATCCAAAGCATGCTGACCTTGTCAGGCTGGGGAAAGCGGTGAGGCCATGTGAGCGAGTGTGCAGTGCGTGATGCACTGGGTAGTATAGGGAGCACATTTGGAAAGAGTCTGAGCAATAAAAGTTCACAATTACTCCCAGGAGTCTCAGGACTGAAAAAAGATTGGTTGAGTTCAGCTCTGTGAAGATCTCTGTGGCATGAAAATGCCGTGTGTACTTTGGTTGAAGAAAGGATATATTTTATATACACACACCCCTACATGTGAACACATGGCTTGTGTATAGAGGGATATGATACTGATGGTTGTGGAATATTTGTTTAACTATACAAAGATGAGTTGCTCCTTTACCTTGCCTGCCTAAGGCATCTGATTGGTCTCATAAAAAGCTGAATGACCAATAGTAAGGGAGGAGGGACTTCTAGGCATGGAGAGCAGTAGAAGGAGAAATTTAGGATTGGGGAAGAAAGAAAAAGAGACACCAGGGAGATACCAGAGGCCAGACAGACAGAAATGAAGGAGGCAGAAAAGTAGGATATACACAATGGAAGAAAGATAAAAAGCCCCAAAGCAAAGCGTAGATGTATAGAAACAGGTTAAATTAAGTTCAAAGAGCTAGTGGAATAAGCCTAAGCTAAGGCCGGGCATTCATAATTAATAACGAGTCTCCATGTCTTTATATGGGAAGCTGGTTGGCAACCCAAAGAAATTTCCAACTACATTTGAGGGTTGAATTTAGAGCCTCACATATGCTAGCAAGTGAACTGAACTACATCTCTATTTTTGTTTTTTGTTTGTTTAGAGTTAGGAAGATCACAAGTCCAGATTCTGCATGGGCTGCAGAATAAGTTCAAGTCCATGTTGGGCAAATTAGTGAACTCACAATCCCAAGCAGGGAATTATAGTTAATGCAACACCAGCCCTGAATGCTCTGTATTATTATTAATATTTAGAAAACTCATTGAGGCAAGTCCCCATATGTTGTTGGGCCCTGTTGAGTATAAAAATAAGAACTGGTGCTGTTTGTTGACTTAAAGAAAAAGCAGAACCATTCTCCAAAGAATAATAAGAATTGCCTAGCAACAGCAGAGTGCCTGCCCCAAATGTGATATCTACAAGCGTATTCAGTGAGATGGGGACCCGGAATGATCATTCCTTGATTAAGAGCTCTTGATACTCTCTCAGAGGACCCAGCACCATACGGTGGCTCACAACTGTCTCCAGCTTCAGTTCCAGGGGATCTCCAGGTACAAAGACACACACAGGGCAAAACTCCCATACCCAGAAAATGAAAAGATTTTAAATGTAAAAAGGAAAAAAAAATATATTGTGATAGGCAACGGTACAGAACAGGTAATTATTATCAGGCAGTGGTGCAAAGCCACCCTCCCTTCATTGCTGTCTAACTTCTTTTAAAAAAAAACAAAACAGCATCTACCAGAACAACTCTCCCTTGATTCTGAAGATTGCTGTATTATCAGTCTCTTGAAAGAAAGAAGTGGGAATCACCAGCTGGTAGGTCACAGTCCAGATCTGGAATTTGTTCATTTCCAGTAAAAGTGATTCTCCACCTCCAGCCTCAGGCAAGAGTACTGGAGGGCAGTTTAGGTTTCTGACAGCCTTGCTTCATTGCTCAAATGTCACACAATTCAAGCTTCATTGTTTTTCTCTTGGACCTGGGCTACCTTAGTCTGTCTTCATCTCCTTTGCATAACACACATACAGACACACACACACACACACACACACACACACACACACATACATACACATACACTCACATACATACATACTCACACACTAGCATTGGCATGCATCATACACATACACACACTAGCATGTACATGTATACACATACACACACACTAGCATGTGTATGAACACACATGCACACATGCACATGCACAATTGCACAGTCCTGCAAACAGAGATGCGTGGAAGTTCAATCAAATATCCTAAGTTGACTTTAGCAGCCACCTCCCAAGAAGAAAGGGGGGATTAATTGATTATGCCTGTAGCTTCTCTCTTAACCAGTGGGTCTTGGCTCATTCCTTTCTTGGAGGACTGACAATATTTAATGTTTGCATTCTCAACTTACCTAATAAAAAGCAGCGATGTCCTCTAAAGTCAAGTGGGAAGTTATCCTTGTCTCCTTTTCACATTAAAAAAAAAATCTCAAAAAGAGAAAAGAAGATGCATTATTATTCCCAGAGCTAGGGAGTACTTTCAGAGGTCCACAAACCAAAACTACTGACATACTTTCATATACAATTTCAAAAACAAGACTAAGCTCTGGCACAAAAATGATACCGACAATGGAGTTACAGTAGCTCATTAGGCCTCCCGATTACCTCCTGTCTACTTTCTCCTCCATTGCCTCCTCACCTGATGTCCTGCTAAACTGTACCCTGAAATCTTATCTCATCCTGTTGAGAGGTCCATTCTGTCTCTCCAGAGCGAGCCCTCTGCAACACTCTTGGTTCACACATCCTGTGGCTCCAGGAGACAGGTACACTCAACTTTATTTCCAAGGGAACCATCTGGGCTGGAAAGACCGCTCAATGGTTAGGAGCACATTCTGCTCTCACAGGGGGCTGAGTTCATGTCTCAGTACCCACATTGAACAGCTCACAACTGCCAAAGGGATATGACACCTCTGGCCTCTGTACATTCACGTCTGCATACCTACAGACAGATGCACTCACATACCTGCCATTTAAAATAATAAAAATAAAACTTTTGGAGAGAGGTGAAGATGATATTTTGATCTTTATTCAGCAGAGGTGTGTGGTTAGAGTAATAACATATAAATCACAAAGACATCGAGATGTGTATTGTATAAGATATTCATCTCTATATCTTTAGGACAGGCACATTTAGAGATCTTAACTACAGCGATAACTTATTCGTATACCAGTTCTATTTTGCTGAATGCAAAGGGTTGACCATGCCTGTCCAGACTACTGGAAACCAGAAATAAGAACGCATTAAGGCTAAACACTTAAGTCTTTGTCCTCGCTGATTTGACGACAGTCGCAAGGAAAATGCAACCTAAGGAACTCCTCTAAGAGATCGATATTCTCTATTTTTCCAAAACCACCCCTACCTTATAGAGTAGTCGCCAGATGTGGTGCAGAGATGACAAGATATCCATTCTCTTTACTTAAAATTCAGCTTCCTCCTACAGCCAGCTTGGATTGGCCTCTTTTTTCCCACTTGCCGCCTCTCCTCTTCTCCTCCAGAGGGCGCGGTTTCCAATGAGCCTCAATGTAAGTTCTTTGCTAGGTCTTACATTGCTAGGAACGCGGTAGTGGGGGTGGGGACACGGTGGGGGGAGGGGGTTGTGCATCCAAACTTTTCTCCTGGCTTTGGCCCCTCCTCCTTGAATAAGTTCCCAACTTTTACTAAGCCTGGCCTTGGTGCTTAGCCCGGAGATGCCAGGCGCTCCCCAGGAAAGCCTGCCCTTAGCTGCCCTCTTCTCCAAGGTCCCCAGATCCCTGAATGGGGACATCTGATCAGGAAGTTAGCATCTTTCAAACAGAATAAAAGTGACATGAAACTAAAACAGCTAGCTCCATGCTAGACTCGCTGATTCCGTTATTAATTTTCTTCCTTGCTTGCCTGTGCTAGGTGGGGATACAGGAGCCCTAAGCCCTCATCCTCTATCTATCTGGTCCTCTCCTTTGTCAACTGGCCAAAGACAGAAGGATGTCTTTCCTGTTACTAGACTGGGACTGACTTCCTCCTTAGCCTGCTGGGATCCGTTAAGAAGCCAGGAGCAGAGTGGGGAAACTTAGCCAAAAAGTCTGCATTAACTGCGTGCTTCCGAAGCATCACACCTGTGCACTCCAGGGGTCTGTCTGGCCAGTGTTACCGGGTCTCCTTACACAGCCCTTTCCCTGCACTGTGCAGACAACACCTGGATGTGAGGCCTGCTGGATTCTGAAACTTGACATCCTCAGACTATAGAACACCCAGCCAGCACTTAGCCCGGCGATAGTCGATGACTGATAAATGATTTGGGTCGAGACTGGATGGAGCGTTTCCACCTTTGTGTTCTTTTATTTGAATGTGATTTACAGTTGATCATACAATTGACAAATGTTTACCGCCATGTTGGGAGTCTCATTCGTGGTGCCTAGAGTTTACATAGATAAATAGGTTCATGTGAACCTGTGTATGTGTTTTATACATGTGTGCTCATATACATATAACATAAAAGTAGAAGCGAAACTGTCTATGAGACAAAGGCACTAACAGGACCATGGAAACAAGAAAAAGGAGGGTAGAGAATATGAGGGGAACATGTTTGACATGCACTGTGTACCTGTAGGAAAGCCTTAAAAACAGGATAAAAATAAACATTTGAAAGAAAAGGAAGAGTCATTCATTTCCTGACCTGCCCCCCCCCCACATATGTCTTCCAAAGCAATTTCCTGTCACTAAATAACTTTTTTCTGACCATTCCTTGTTTCTTCATGACATCCAGGGTAAAGTTAAATTTTTAAATAATAAAAGTTCAGAACTCTCCAAATAAACCTATCAAAAAAAAAGTCATGTGCTAACTCTTCTTTGCCCATATGTCAGAAATGTATTGCAGTGAACTTCTGGAGGGTAGAAGTATGAATCCGAAGAGCTGGCACCAGGGAAAGGGTCCTTCCCTATTCCTTTCCACATTGATGGACGCCCACAGCCCTCACGGCTTGGCTTGTGGTTCCCTGAGCTATCACTGCCTCTGTCTTAATGTGTTCACCTTCCTCTGTGTTTGGATCCAGTTTCTTGGTACTTTAAGACCACCCGAATCCAGTATGATTACACTTGTAAAGACATTTTTTAAAGCTCACATCCACAAGTCTCAGGAAGACATGGGTTGTGAAAGAGTACAGTTCAACCCACAGCATGTTTACCTGGGCAATCTCAAAACTTTAATCTCAGAAATTGTCAGAATTAGTGAGGATGTCAATCAACCTGACCTAAATGATATGTCCAGCTAATTGTAGTCTTTTTAAGTACACTTAAAACATTAACCAAAGAAAGATCATGCAAGATCCAAGGTACAACCAGTTCTAGAGGACTGAAATCTTATTCACTTTTTTAAAACTGCAAATAATATTAAAATGGAACCCACTGACAAACAGGAAACGTAAAACCTCAGATAAACAGAAATTATTATGGAAGAGACTCTATAGTACTTCTAAGTAGTTTTGGAATTCTGCAACAAACTTCTAAATTTCTTATAGGTTCAAAAAAGAAATCAAAATGAAAACTAGCCCCATGTGGGAACACAATCCTCTAATCCCAGCACTCAGGAAGCAGAAGCAGGTAGATCTCTGTGAGTTCCAGGCCAGCCTGGGCTACATAATGAGTGCTAGACCACTCAGGGCTACATAATGAGACTCTGTCTCAAAAAAAAAAAAAGAAAAGGAAACGAAAATTAATTTAGAAACATTTTGAACTGGACACTACTAAAGATATAATGGATTCAATGCCTGTTTCTTGTAGACTTACCCAGGAATTGGTTGAAATTGTGAATATTTGAAGTAAAAAGTTTGAGAAGAATGAGGGTGAAGGGGTCTCAGTTGCAATTTCATAAATGATCTTTAGGTTGATCATTTGTTTTAAACATACTGTTTTATTCCATTAAAATATTGATTCCTAAAACATAATGTATCTACTATGTTCTGAGGGATAGGACCTATGTACTGTGACATTCTTCGGAAACAGGCAAACTCTTAAATAAAAGCAAAGCAAGGTTTACAAGGTTCTAGAAGCTTAGGTAGCTCTTAAAGGAAATTTTTAAACAATCAAATATATATATATATATTTCTTACAATATATATAGGTACATATATATGCATGTGTTTGTACATATACCTATTAAATATAATGTCAATTTTTCTCTGGGTTTTCTAATTCATGACCCATAAACCTAGAGTTGTAATGAGCCTTGCCAAATATTCAAATCTTTCAATTGTATGGATGTTTCTCTGGAAAGGGGTTAACACACACACACACACACAATAAGTAAATGTAATAAAGTGTCGATTGCTGAGATAAAATTGTTTTTCTGGGTTATTCTTTACTCTTTGTGCTGTATTCCCCTTGGAGAACCTTTTCAGGTCCTGCTGTGTTACTGGCACTTTGGATGTCCACACTGGGAGAATTACAAACTATTGGAAGTAATCCTTCTTAATGCGGAGGAAGAGCAGATGGAGTAACATAGCACAGCCTTCTTTGAGACTCTCGACTTGTTTAAATTTAGTAGCATTACCATTCTTTACAGAGCTGGCTTAGAATGAGCAAAGCAACAGCTTTCATCCTTCGTCTGGAGCTAAAAACATAAATGCAACTCTGCACATTTTTTATTTGAAAGCATTTACAAATGACATGCAAGGCATAACTATTGGCCAAATGCTATAGCTGAGCATATGAGGGAAAAATAAGAGAAAGAAAGAAAGACACACACACACACACACACACAGAGAGAGAGAGAGAAAGAGAGAGAGAGAGAGAGAGAGAGAGAGAGAGAGAGAGAGAGAGAGAGAGAGAGAGACTATCCTTTTAAGCTAATAGCCACTTAGGAATCAAATCTTCATTTATTATTATTAAATGATAAATGAAATCAGAAAAGACATGTTTACAGTACTATGCTTTGTATATATACTCTTTGAGCTAAATGTCCAGGACAACTTATAAAATTTCAAGAAACTAGAGGGAGGAGAGCGATGGGAGTATCTGTGGGACTTGATAGACAGCCAGTCTAGGCAAACCAGTGAGATCCAGATTTGGTAAAGGACTCTATCACAGATGGAGAACAATAAAAGATGGCAGAAGTCATCCTCTTGCCTTCCTACACACACACACACACACACACACACACACACACACACACTTGTGTACTCATGAACACCTACACACATATAAACACATGCTCATGAAATAGGAATACATGAAAGTCTAAACAACATTCATGGACTTTTTTTTTTTTCGTTTTTCAAGACAGAGTTTCTCTGTATAACAGTCCTGGCTATCCTGGAACTCACTTTGTAGATCAGGCTGGCCAGGAACTCACTGAGATCTGCTTGCCTCTGCCTCCCAAGGGCTGGGATTAAAGGCATGCACCACCAGTACAAGGCTAGAACTGTTTCTCTCTTTGTTTGTTTGTTTGTTTTGTTTTGTTTTTTAACTCAACAAGAAAATGGTGCTAGAGGGAGCTTGGTGAGTCAATGTGGACTAAAATTCGTGAAGCAAATGTGTGCTAAAAGGAAAAATTCTACACACATATCTGAATATGTCTGTTTAGAATAACATTTTCCTGCAAGTTAAACTGATCCCAAGCAAATACTGCAGCTATGAGATAAATAGACTACAGTAAGTAAGCTATTTAGTCATTCAGTGCCAGATTAGGAGAATTATTCTATTTAGCTCACTAAGAATACTTTAGAGATGTCAATCACTGCACACTCACGTGCATGCATGTGTGCGCGCACACCACACACACATAATGACTACATGACAGTGGGTAGTGGAACCTCCAAACAAATCCAGAGTTTGAATATCTTGAAGACTAGTCAGCATTGCATACCATGAGGAATGCAGGTACCTTATCCAGGGATCTGCTTTCTTCTACCTCTGAATAAAATGCTTATTGCTCACCCTCAATTATATGGCAGGATCCATGATGGAGTCCACTTCCACCCTGGAAAGTGGTTATTTAATAGACATAAGTAGGTGTGTGTTTACTGGCTGGTCTCATTGCTGTCATCCAAGGAGCAACTTAAGGGAGAAAAGATCTTTTGGGGACCACCATTCAAGAGGACATGTCCATCATGTCAGGGGAAGCATGGAGGCAGAAGGGCGGGGCCACTGGTTATCTTCTATGTGCAACCAGGAAGCAGAACGACGATCAGGACTTGGCTATAAAGACCTCAGAATACCCAAAGGACCCACTCACTCCAGCAAGGCTCCACCTTTATGAGAGCCCATGGCCTTCTCAAATAATACTATCATCTAGGAACGAAGTGTTTGAACACTTGAGTCTGGAAGGGACATTGCACGTCCAACCCTAGCAAATCTTGATTGTTTTCAGAAGGGATGCTCTGAAAATGATACCATAACTAAACACACCATCCTGACACTTCCGGTGAGTTTCAGCAATGCATTTTCCACATTAGGTATGAGTCTGGAAGGGACATTTCACAGTCAACCCCCAGAAAATCTTGATTTATTTTTCATTAAATATGAGTCTTGCTTCAGAATTCTATCAGAGGCAATAGTCGATGTGTTAGTGTAACAGGGCAAGTGAATGTAATCCAGGGAACGTGAATCCTGGGGACAAGACTCTCTGGATGGAACATCACCTTCTGCTATCTAAAATTGCCCACATGCTGGCTGGTTAGAGCATTTGTGAAGCTTGAATGATGCATGAGGCTCTGGTTTCCATTCACAGGGATACCAAAATAAACAAATAAATAAAGCAGGTCCCAAGAAAGCCCAATGAGCCAAGGCCATTGTCTCTGCTGCTGCTTTCCCCTGACGGCCCACACGTCATGAAATCGATAAGACACACTATCAATCTGAGCTTCCTAATGCTGCCTGACGTTAAATACACCAAGCTGAGGTTTAAGCTTGTTTGTGCTGCTTCATTCCCCAGTGACATCTAATATGAAGAAGGAAAGCTGCAGCATTCTAAAACCACCATTCAGCAGTCCTTATTGCTGCCCATAAAGACTCCTGCCTCCCGTCCTTAAATTATTTTAAATTGTTTGGGGCCGGTCCCAGATGTTTCCAACTCAAAGGCCTGTAGGGCGAGGTGGTTCACATGAAGAGATGGAGACAGATGTGTGTGCCCCCCCTAAAGTAGGCAGCCACGCTCTACTCTACCTATCTACAGACAAGGACATGAAGAACATCCAAGGCTTTCCTCTGGATAATGTAGGTGCTTAAATATTTATGTGAATTATAGATTTTAAAACATAGGCACTAACTCTAAACTTCTATAACACTGTGTAGACTTACATGGCTTACACAGAAACAAATGTGACACAAGGCAGTGAAGCTCCGCGACAAGAGCTTCTTAAAACCAGGTTTGCACCAGGCTGTGGTGGCGCACGCCTGTAATCTCAGCACTCAGGAAGCAGAGGCAGGCAAATCTCCATGAGTTTGAGGTCAGCCTGGTGTACAAGAACTAGTTCCAGGACAGCCAGGGCTGTTACACAGAGAAACCCCAGTCTCAAAAAAACAAAAACACAAACAAACAAACAAAAACAGGTTTGCTTCTGAAGGCCATGGGAAATTGGACACGTGACCAATTGGACATGTGGCCAAAGCAACAGTGATCTCATATATAGATGAGAACGCCACCCTAGTAATGATCTCTGGGGCGCTTCCAAAATAACCATACATCAGTGGACTCTGAGTTATAACCATCCTCCCTCCGCCAGACTCTAGCTCTCAGATAAGGGCGTGGCCCTGAGCTGACCACTCAACGAGGATGATTTCAATGTAAACTTCCTATAACATACAAATTGTACTCAGGAGTCGTGGGACTCACTGAGAATCCCAGTGTTTAGCAGACTGAAGTAGGAACAATACCAGTTCAAGGGCAGGCTCAACTACACAGTAAGGTCTTGTCTCAAAAAAAATCAATCAATAAATAAAAAGTTTATACAAAGAAAATGAACTGACTCGCTATAGCACCAGCAAGATGTCTCAGTGTACAAAAGTGTTTGTCACACAAGCCTAAGGGCTATATTCAGTCCTTGGAAGTCTCTGTGGAGGAGAGAACTAACTCCTGAATGTTGTTCTCTGAACTACACACACACACACACACACACA